>WNLI01143950.1:0-10108 GCA_025802215.1 Wirenia argentea
GGGACTATGGTACTCAAGTTTGTTCAAATCGGCAAAATCGGCTCAAGGGGCGTGTCCAAGGGGGCAGTCAAGAAAATGACATATTATTAACATTAACTTGTGCAAAAATCCTCTTCTCCAAAACCGGTTGACAAACAGATGTGAAATTTGGTCTGAGGCATCCTAAGTGGCTTGGCTCTCAAATTTGTTCAAATCGTCAAAATTGGCTCAAGGGGGCGTGTGCAAGGGGGCGGTCGAAAAAATAATTGTAAAATTTCTTTAATATTAATATGAAATTATAGAAAAATCTTCTTCTCCGAAACCACTTGGCTTGTAGAGCTAAAATTTGACATGAGGCATCTTTGGGGCTACGGTACTCACGTTTGTTTAAATCGTCAAAATCGGTTTAAAGAGGCGTGTCCAAGGGGGGGGGATCCAAAAAAATGACATAATATTAACATTAACTTATGCAAAAATATTCTTCATATTTCACATCAATACTCATTAGCCTCATAAAAATTTCTCCGAATATAGCTGGTGGTGCACTGAAAAATTGCAGGTGAGCGTCTTGAGGCCCCTTGGGCCTCTTGTTTTCAATTTACGATATATATTTTTTCACGGAAAGAGTCGAATACGTTTATAGTGTCATCCGTCGCCGGCAAAATATCCACCAGTATTGGAGCTATTGCTCGCCTTTTTCGCCAAATGAGAAAAAATGTCAAGATTGGCGAAAAAAATTTCCATTCGGCTAAAAGTTTGACTAAAGAAATTGATGTATCGAAATATTGTAATTGGACTGTGCATGCCTGTGATTGTATCTAATAAAGGTAATTCATTTCAAGACAATCCGAGACTCGCTATTTACAAGACTGTCAAGTCATTACGTTGGAAATTGTTAATCATACAGTTGTTATTCATTATGAAAGTTTATAATTCAAGTACTGGCCACTTACTATACACGATGACCTAAGGAACATAAGGAAAAATGTAGCCATCTTGTGTTCAGTATAAATTTAGTGATATTTGGGATGATGCATATGTCGGAGAAACACAACAAGCGCTTAGAGCACGTATGACCCAGCATAGTAAACCGAGTTCGGGCGATAATTTTGATTCTGCCGTTTATACACACCTACAGTCTATGGGACATACAATATCGATGAACAATGGTTAATAAGATCTTAGACCGTGCTCTGGATTGGCATGAGTTCAAGGAGGCAATCCGAGAACGAACGGAGAAGCCATCAGTGAACAAAAAGGGGGACTACGTTTCCAACTATCGCACACGTAACGCGTTGGACCGGGCCCTTTACAACAACGTTTCTCGCCGCCTGTCACGTGATCCACCCTAGACGAGTGACGACGAGTGGATCAACTTCCAACAGTTGACAGTGGACCAGCCGAAGGCTACGGGACGTAGCTGTGAATACCGCTGGTATCATGCACATTTTACTGAATGTGCCTTTAAATTTAATTATATAATAATATGAGAATGTGTCTTTAAATTTAATTTTATAATATGAGAATGTGTCTTTAAATTTAATTATTTAAATCGGTTGACGCCAAGTTTTACGTACATGCCCATTGACATGTCACACATAATTGCACATAGTTACAAAAACCGCCATAACTGAATAAACTTTTGAACACAGAGACAGCACATCACCCATAGTTACAAAAACCGCCATAACTGAATAAACTTTTGAACACAGAGACAGCACATCGCCCAACACGCAGTAAAAACAAATATGATATGACAAATTAAACATAATAATAATAGCGTTTTTATAACTAGTTACTGAAAATAAGTATAGGCCATTACGAATGATCTATTATTATACGTCAACAGTAATTTATTTCTATAAAGACCTCTAGTCCAATTTCCCCAATATCAAGCATATAATAGCCTATTGAGCCATTGGCTACATATTATACATGGTCTTTATAGTTATTATTTACTGTTACGATATATTATACTGTATTTGTCACGTTTACTTTCAGAATTATATATATGTATATATAATAATAAATTTGAGTATTGTATATTAAAGGTCGTGTCGATCAACTTAGTCATAGATCGGGACAGTAGCCGTGTATTAGTAAGTGTCCAGTACTTGAATTATAAACTTTCACAATATTTTCAAGTCACATTGTATTTTAGAACACAAAACTAAATTTGTTTTCATGTTTTATCATGTTTTATGTTTTATCCTGATATAGCGTGACAAATCGCCTGTGCGCTACTGCACTGTTGCAGGAGGGTCCCATGGCCAGTACGTCTCTCTCACGTTTCACAACTTCCACACTGAGTGCAACTTTGACTTTGTGTATGTGTATGATGGCCCATCATACATGAGTCCTCTCATCGCCGTCCTCTCGGGCAATTCTCATCCCGCACCTATCCTCGCTACTAAAGGCCATGTGAGTAAAACCGTAAAGATACAGTAAAGTTTCGACAACTCCTAAAACTTTACCGATACCCTGGTTTCGGTAATAATTTACTGAAAGTTTCACTAAGAAATAGGGCTTTAGTCAGATACCAGTCAACAGTCAGTGATCCCGTATTTTACACGACCAGGGGGGCCTCTTTACACGGGCTGTTTCAGTAAACTGTTTTCGCAATAAACACTTGTCACGCCCTGCTTCCACCCAGATATATTTAATCTGTCAGTACACTAATAATACACTAATTATTAAAACACTAATTAGTGCACTAATTATTTCTGTAAATAACAGGTAGAAGATGTATATTTGCACCCATCAGGCGGTAAGTAGGGGCAATTTGACGCGGGTGGATTGGAAATCCTACATAACCCACTGACCAGTAACAAACGTCAAACAACCCTAGGCCTACTGGCAAGTGGCAAGGTGCAAGCATCCATACATGTACTGTATAGGCCTACATTTTAAGTACAATCACTGATTACTGATTAGATATGATGTTTAACAGTTTTGCAAACATCTAAATTCGTTAATATAATTGTTTTCCATGTGGCAGATGTTGGTGCACATGTTCTCTGACCGTAACACGCAACACGCCGGGTTCACAGCCACATACCACAGCACACAGTGTGCGTTCAATTGCTCGAACCACGGCACCTGCATCAACCAGGTCTGCCAATGTAACTCCATCCAATGGTCGGGCATAGCGTGCGAAATCCATCGATACCCCAACGACTGTCATTCAGCAGATGGCCACGGCACTCCAAACCACGATATCGGACGATGTAGCTGTCATTCTGGTTACCATGGAGATAGTTGTGGTTTTACGTTTGAACCGGGGATATCTACAAACTCGTGGTTTCGGTTAAAGCGGGATGGTTTGTCCACACGGACGTCACATACCGGTGTATTTTTTGACGAATCTCAAATTTTATGGATATTCGGTGGGAAGTTGTTGGATAAAGTGCTGGATAGTTTATTGTTTTATAATTTCTCCCTGGCGGATAATATGTGGTATACTGTTACGAAAACACAACTGTGGCCTTTGGCGAGATATTTACACACGACTGCTATATGGAAATCCGGGTTTTTTATTCACGGCGGGATTTTTGCTAACGATTCTGTTTCGAACGAATTGTGGTATTACAGTACGACAACGCGTGAATGGACGTTTATCGATATAAAACTCGAAATCATTGACCAGGTTACGAAAAATGTGACATATGTCCCCGCACCGTCATTGGCTGGTCACACTCTCACGCTTGCTGATGATTGGTTGTATATTTTTGGCGGGAAAAAACAGAGTGGTTTAATATCGGGGGATGTATACAGGATAAACTGTGGAACGTTAATGAAATGGGAAAAGGTCGTCGTTAAATCCGGCCAACCACATTCACACAATACATTCGGTCATTCCGCGATATATCACCCGTCTCTTGACTCAATCTATCTCTTCGGCGGTTACCAACGTTTATCGACCGAACCCCACTACACGAACCCAACGTCGGCAATTCACGTCTTTCACATTACCACATCAACATGGATTACGGTGTACCATAACCATGGTTCAAATCTGCCGGCGTACTACCCGAAAGTAATGGCGTACCATAGCGCAGTGTTGGTGAATGATTATATGGTTGTGTATGGAGGGACGATGAAAGGAAAGGACGGGTGTTACAACAGTCGGGTGTATTATTACCATATCGGGTGTGGGGAGTGGATCGACCCGGAAAATTTCAACTCCTTTTCGCGTTAGTTTTACCATTTACTCAACAAGTTTATCATGACTAACGACATGTAATGTTTGAGTTGACAGCGTGGAGTACTTTAACCCTTTCACTGCCACATTACATTAATTACGTTAATTACATTGACTACGTTAATTACATTAATTCCATCTTATTCATTCGACTAGTCAAAGTTGATAGTGAAAGGGTTAAAATTACAAACCCAAGAAAGATAGGCTTTTTATAACTATACCCAAGGCTACACCGTCTCCAGATAACGTTATAATATACTTGTGGTATATATCACCAGAATGGAAATTTAAGCAGCTTTTCAGCGATATCACTTGTGAAAAGAATTATTGGCTTTGTCATACATAATGAGCCTTTAGAGAAGATTTTCCAAAATGAGGCCATTTTGGCGACCATCTTGGATTTGTGACTTCTTGTGCTCAGATTTTTATTACACTCACATTTTTTAATTCAGCTCATTTTTCTGGTCTAGAAAAGATGTATCTCCCATTTGGACAGAATTACAAAATAAATCGGCCTCGTATCCCTAATAACCACATATTGAACTTTTGTGAATTCGTAGAAAAAAATTATTCATCTTGCAGCCCGTTTCTTGGCCCTAGATGACCATTTATAGTGGTATCTTGGGCTTACACGTGTTGTCTATACCTCATTGTTAATTTGTATACTGTATAGGCATAGTGTACAGTGTACCCCGAATAGCGTGTTGTAAATGTAAACTAAAAAAGCGTTTCTTTTTTGGGTTAGTATAGGTCATTTCCTCTGTCTTCATCATAAAGGAATGGGGGTAGCCGTATTAGTCTGTATTAAAATATACACAAATATTTGGCAACACACTTTTAAAGACTAATTTAAAATACAAAAAATGTTGACACTAGTGTCAACATTTTTTGTATTTTAAATTAGTCTTTAAAAGTGTGTTGCCAAATATTTGTGTATATTTTAATACAGACTAATACGGCTACCCCCATTCCTTTATGATGAAGACAGAGGAAATGACCTATACTAACCCAAAAAAGAAACGCTTTTTTAGTTTACATTTACAACACGCTATTCGGGGTACACTGTACACTATGCCTATACAGTATACAAATTAACAATGAGGTATAGACAACACGTGTAAGCCCAAGATACCACTATAAATGGTCATCTAGGGCCAAGAAACGGGCTGCAAGATGAATAATTTTTTTCTACGAATTCACAAAAGTTCAATATGTGGTTATTAGGGATACGAGGCCGATTTATTTTGTAATTCTGTCCAAATGGGAGATACATCTTTTCTAGACCAGAAAAATGAGCTGAATTAAAAAATGTGAGTGTAATAAAAATCTGAGCACAAGAAGTCACAAATCCAAGATGGTCGCCAAAATGGCCTCATTTTGGAAAATCTTCTCTAAAGGCTCATTATGTATGACAAAGCCAATAATTCTTTTCACAAGTGATATCGCTGAAAAGCTGCTTAAATTTCCATTCTGGTGATATATACCACAAGTATATTATAACGTTATCTGGAGACGGTGTAGCCTTGGGTATAGTTATAAAAAGCCTATCTTTCTTGGGTTTGTAATTTTAACCCTTTCACTATCAACTTTGACTAGTCGAATGAATAAGATGGAATTAATGTAATTAACGTAGTCAATGTAATTAACGTAATTAATGTAATGTGGCAGTGAAAGGGTTAAAGTACTCCACGCTGTCAACTCAAACATTACATGTCGTTAGTCATGATAAACTTGTTGAGTAAATGGTAAAACTAACGCGAAAAGGAGTTGAAATTTTCCGGGTCGATCCACTCCCCACACCCGATATGGTAATAATACACCCGACTGTTGTAACACCCGTCCTTTCCTTTCATCGTCCCTCCATACACAACCATATAATCATTCACCAACACTGCGCTATGGTACGCCATTACTTTCGGGTAGTACGCCGGCAGATTTGAACCATGGTTATGGTACACCGTAATCCATGTTGATGTGGTAATGTGAAAGACGTGAATTGCCGACGTTGGGTTCGTGTAGTGGGGTTCGGTCGATAAACGTTGGTAACCGCCGAAGAGATAGATTGAGTCAAGAGACGGGTGATATATCGCGGAATGACCGAATGTATTGTGTGAATGTGGTTGGCCGGATTTAACGACGACCTTTTCCCATTTCATTAACGTTCCACAGTTTATCCTGTATACATCCCCCGATATTAAACCACTCTGTTTTTTCCCGCCAAAAATATACAACCAATCATCAGCAAGCGTGAGAGTGTGACCAGCCAATGACGGTGCGGGGACATATGTCACATTTTTCGTAACCTGGTCAATGATTTCGAGTTTTATATCGATAAACGTCCATTCACGCGTTGTCGTACTGTAATACCACAATTCGTTCGAAACAGAATCGTTAGCAAAAATCCCGCCGTGAATAAAAAACCCGGATTTCCATATAGCAGTCGTGTGTAAATATCTCGCCAAAGGCCACAGTTGTGTTTTCGTAACAGTATACCACATATTATCCGCCAGGGAGAAATTATAAAACAATAAACTATCCAGCACTTTATCCAACAACTTCCCACCGAATATCCATAAAATTTGAGATTCGTCAAAAAATACACCGGTATGTGACGTCCGTGTGGACAAACCATCCCGCTTTAACCGAAACCACGAGTTTGTAGATATCCCCGGTTCAAACGTAAAACCACAACTATCTCCATGGTAACCAGAATGACAGCTACATCGTCCGATATCGTGGTTTGGAGTGCCGTGGCCATCTGCTGAATGACAGTCGTTGGGGTATCGATGGATTTCGCACGCTATGCCCGACCATTGGATGGAGTTACATTGGCAGACCTGGTTGATGCAGGTGCCGTGGTTCGAGCAATTGAACGCACACTGTGTGCTGTGGTATGTGGCTGTGAACCCGGCGTGTTGCGTGTTACGGTCAGAGAACATGTGCACCAACATCTGCCACATGGAAAACAATTATATTAACGAATTTAGATGTTTGCAAAACTGTTAAACATCATATCTAATCAGTAATCAGTGATTGTACTTAAAATGTAGGCCTATACAGTACATGTATGGATGCTTGCACCTTGCCACTTGCCAGTAGGCCTAGGGTTGTTTGACGTTTGTTACTGGTCAGTGGGTTATGTAGGATTTCCAATCCACCCGCGTCAAATTGCCCCTACTTACCGCCTGATGGGTGCAAATATACATCTTCTACCTGTTATTTACAGAAATAATTAGTGCACTAATTAGTGTTTTAATAATTAGTGTATTATTAGTGTACTGACAGATTAAATATATCTGGGTGGAAGCAGGGCGTGACAAGTGTTTATTGCGAAAACAGTTTACTGAAACAGCCCGTGTAAAGAGGCCCCCCTGGTCGTGTAAAATACGGGATCACTGACTGTTGACTGGTATCTGACTAAAGCCCTATTTCTTAGTGAAACTTTCAGTAAATTATTACCGAAACCAGGGTATCGGTAAAGTTTTAGGAGTTGTCGAAACTTTACTGTATCTTTACGGTTTTACTCACATGGCCTTTAGTAGCGAGGATAGGTGCGGGATGAGAATTGCCCGAGAGGACGGCGATGAGAGGACTCATGTATGATGGGCCATCATACACATACACAAAGTCAAAGTTGCACTCAGTGTGGAAGTTGTGAAACGTGAGAGAGACGTACTGGCCATGGGACCCTCCTGCAACAGTGCAGTAGCGCACAGGCGATTTGTCACGCTATATCAGGATAAAACATAAAACATGATAAAACATGAAAACAAATTTAGTTTTGTGTTCTAAAATACAATGTGACTTGAAAATATTGTGAAAGTTTATAATTCAAGTACTGGACACTTACTAATACACGGCTACTGTCCCGATCTATGACTAAGTTGATCGACACGACCTTTAATATACAATACTCAAATTTATTATTATATATACATATATATAATTCTGAAAGTAAACGTGACAAATACAGTATAATATATCGTAACAGTAAATAATAACTATAAAGACCATGTATAATATGTAGCCAATGGCTCAATAGGCTATTATATGCTTGATATTGGGGAAATTGGACTAGAGGTCTTTATAGAAATAAATTACTGTTGACGTATAATAATAGATCATTCGTAATGGCCTATACTTATTTTCAGTAACTAGTTATAAAAACGCTATTATTATTATGTTTAATTTGTCATATCATATTTGTTTTTACTGCGTGTTGGGCGATGTGCTGTCTCTGTGTTCAAAAGTTTATTCAGTTATGGCGGTTTTTGTAACTATGGGTGATGTGCTGTCTCTGTGTTCAAAAGTTTATTCAGTTATGGCGGTTTTTGTAACTATGTGCAATTATGTGTGACATGTCAATGGGCATGTACGTAAAACTTGGCGTCAACCGATTTAAATAATTAAATTTAAAGACACATTCTCATATTATAAAATTAAATTTAAAGACACATTCTCATATTATTATATAATTAAATTTAAAGGCACATTCAGTAAAATGTGCATGATACCAGCGGTATTCACAGCTACGTCCCGTAGCCTTCGGCTGGTCCACTGTCAACTGTTGGAAGTTGATCCACTCGTCGTCACTCGTCTAGGGTGGATCACGTGACAGGCGGCGAGAAACGTTGTTGTAAAGGGCCCGGTCCAACGCGTTACGTGTGCGATAGTTGGAAACGTAGTCCCCCTTTTTGTTCACTGATGGCTTCTCCGTTCGTTCTCGGATTGCCTCCTTGAACTCATGCCAATCCAGAGCACGGTCTAAGATCTTATTAACCATTGTTCATCGATATTGTATGTCCCATAGACTGTAGGTGTGTATAAACGGCAGAATCAAAATTATCGCCCGAACTCGGTTTACTATGCTGGGTCATACGTGCTCTAAGCGCTTGTTGTGTTTCTCCGACATATGCATCATCCCAAATATCACTAAATTTATACTGAACACAAGATGGCTACATTTTTCCTTATGTTCCTTAGGTCATCGTGTATAGTAAGTGGCCAGTACTTGAATTATAAACTTTCATAATGAATAACAACTGTATGATTAACAATTTCCAACGTAATGACTTGACAGTCTTGTAAATAGCGAGTCTCGGATTGTCTTGAAATGAATTACCTTTATTAGATACAATCACAGGCATGCACAGTCCAATTACAATATTTCGATACATCAATTTCTTTAGTCAAACTTTTAGCCGAATGGAAATTTTTTTCGCCAATCTTGACATTTTTTCTCATTTGGCGAAAAAGGCGAGCAATAGCTCCAATACTGGTGGATATTTTGCCGGCGACGGATGACACTATAAACGTATTCGACTCTTTCCGTGAAAAAATATATATCGTAAATTGAAAACAAGAGGCCCAAGGGGCCTCAAGACGCTCACCTGCAATTTTTCAGTGCACCACCAGCTATATTCGGAGAAATTTTTATGAGGCTAATGAGTATTGATGTGAAATATGAAGAATATTTTTGCATAAGTTAATGTTAATATTATGTCATTTTTTTGGATCCCCCCCCCTTGGACACGCCTCTTTAAACCGATTTTGACGATTTAAACAAACGTGAGTACCGTAGCCCCAAAGATGCCTCATGTCAAATTTTAGCTCTACAAGCCAAGTGGTTTCGGAGAAGAAGATTTTTCTATAATTTCATATTAATATTAAAGAAATTTTACAATTATTTTTTCGACCGCCCCCTTGCACACGCCCCCTTGAGCCAATTTTGACGATTTGAACAAATTTGAGAGCCAAGCCACTTAGGATGCCTCAGACCAAATTTCACATCTGTTTGTCAACCGGTTTTGGAGAAGAGGATTTTTGCACAAGTTAATGTTAATAATATGTCATTTTCTTGACTGCCCCCTTGGACACGCCCCTTGAGCCGATTTTGCCGATTTGAACAAACTTGAGTACCATAGTCCC
>WNLI01144060.1:0-10105 GCA_025802215.1 Wirenia argentea
GATTTACATGGAATTGATGGTGGATGTGCGAAGTTTTGTGTTTTACAAATGATGAAATGCACTGAATGAATCAATGACTCCATATGAATGGATCTTCGTCTGAATGAATCTTAGTTTGAACTTTGAATGAATCTTCGTATTTGTGAATCATGATGATGTACTCTGTTTCTCTGACAATGTAGTGCTGCAATGATGACATGCGTGGACATAAAGATTATACCGCTTGGCGATGTTGGTTCACTTGGTTGCTGACTAACATGAGATGACTGGTACGTTGGAATGGCAGAGCTGTCATTGAGATGTCCACTGGTGGAATGACCGTTGGAATGGCGCTGCTGGAATGACCAAGTGATGTACGGTAAACGATTGGATTGTTGCTCAGGTCTGAAGTTGTGATTTCAAGGTAAGCGTTTAGTGGAACCACCATTACGCCGCGACTCTGCAAGTTTTAAAATGATTTGTTATTTCATGTACCCTCAGTCTTGTAGAGACATTATATTATTATTATACCATATATGTCTATGCCAGCAATATCGATTGAATATTCTGTTGTTTTTGCTTACTATTGTTCAAACATTACTGTCCAGCGTCCATTGCGCAAGTGCTGTCTTTTTGTGGGGTATGTACTTTTTTCGGACATAAAAAAGGCAATCCCCAAGCCCTTAGGCTGTAATAAAACCTAGAACTAAATAAATAAAGTATTAACAAAAACTATTTAAACTTGCAGAGTCGTGTCCTGATGACTGTGTGCCGTGTTTTATGTGTGTATTGCGTACGTAGAGTAATTATTTGGATGACATTATTATATAGTAGATTGTATACTGTGTAGGCATATTGTACGATTGCTAAAAGCGAATTTATGAGAAATTTGTACTGCTGACAAAATTCCGTTTGTGCTCTATAAATAAGCCTGTAGACTGTCATTGGTGTGATGCAATTGATTACTGTGATACATGTACAGTATGCAATTTGCCATGTTGTACCTTGCACAATATGCACATCCTTTCCCAGTCTCTAATTTGTAACCTTGTCCAACCTTTGAAATTGAGTATGCATTGTTCTTTCATTTGACTGTAATTCAATTTCACTACGGACTAATGCAAGTTCGATTATGCACTCCTCTTCTAGTTGTTGTAAAATACACATTATATATAAAGTCTATAGTGTATGCCCAAGTTCCTGTATCTAAGATTAATGATTGGTTTTGTGTTTAGTATATATTTACATAAAGTTAACGTATAAATAGGCATCTAATAGTTTACCATGCAAATCGCTCTGTGTACTGTATGATACCGTTAATCCGTTATGGTCTCACATGCCACACTGGTCGTGTAATTTTTCACTATACATGTTCTTTAGACTGATGTACATGCACAAACAAATCAGATATTGCCGAAAAAGCAGTCAGTTGAGTCAGTTCTAAATTATAAATTTATAATGTACTGTATGAATATCATCGTTCCTACACTAATCTCATTTGTTATGCTTGTCCCTATGGATTTGTCATGATAAACTCATAATTGGGCAATTTCAATATAATAACTTCCAAAAAAATGGTGTAAACAAAAATACAGCTACCCCTATTTGTTCAAATAAAATGGTGACTTGCCCTATCACAGTGCTCATCGAGTCTTGGTCAGAGCAAATTTGAAAATTTTATATAAATCAATCCAACTTCGTGACTAGGCCGTTTCAATTTGCGGGATCTTTATGTATTATCCTGGTTCTGCTTTTGCATGTAATAGGCTTAATTAAGCTGTGTTTCCTCTTGGCGCTATGGAGTCGTATTATTGGGTCACGGTATTCCGAGCGTTATTTCTGTCAGATTGGCACGATTGTTGGCGTTTTTGACGTACCGCAGTTAGTTGAGTGACATCAAAATCGCCAAGAATCGTCCCAATCTGTCAGAAATAACGCTCGGAATAACGCGACCCAATAACGCAAGCAATAGCGCCAAGAGGAGACACAGCTTTAGTTTTACTGTCCGGTTGATATTGGTGTTGTTACCTGTTGCATGTTTTGCAAATATTAAATTTTATATGCTAATTTTCACGAATATTGTGTACATTTCAGGCTTCAGTGAACCAGGATTGGATGCTTTACTTCGTGAAGCCAATGAGATATTCTACAAAGCTACAGCTGAAAAACCATCGCAAACTGACGAACCTGGGTGTAGTTACGTGCATAATTCGGACCGTGATAACGCGATGGTTTCGAACCATAAAATACCACTCGTGAAAATATGCGATTTGTATAAACAGAATAATTGTGATAAAAATGTCTGTGATACTTCAAATGTCTCGGTTGGGTTTCAATCTACAAATGTGAATCTCTGTAATATTTCTATATCGTTAAATTCTAATGATACCAAGATATGTGAAGATTTTAACCCAGGTCATGATAACCGTGATACGACTAATAAGATGTCGGATTTTACAAATGTATCCCAATGCGTCCCTAATGATGTAAAATTAGAAAATCAAACCTCAAACGAACTTGATGAGTTGATCTTGACAATGCCTTCATTAGACTGTGATACACCATCAAGATTATCGCCTATCGATATGCAAACGTTGAAAAAATGTTCCGTCGTTTTGTCTGATATCGCAAACGGATCGACGTTCGATGAAAAATATTACGAGGAACAGAATATCCAAGTAAAACAATGTTCTGTAAGATTGTCGGATTTAAAGAATAACGCAGCAACATCTAGTCAATTATTCCCCGGCGATAAAGTTTTGATTTACGACTTCCCGACTGATTCCGAAAATGCTGGTCAAAATCTGAAGATCGATACGAAGCCGTGTTCTGTGGTGTTATATAATCTACTAACTGGTGATAATTTATTGGAATTTGAACGCGTTTTGAAACCTTGCTCGGTGATCCTGTCAGATGTTGCGAACAATAATGTGGGTAAGATTAACTCGACAGTTAACACAAAACCATGTTCTGTTGTGTTATCTGATTGTCTTCTGAGCAACCCGCGCATGTTGCGATGTTTTGTAATACTGGATGATTGCAAATCACTAGTGGCAGGACCAGGTTTAAGCGATGATATAGATATGACTGACAACTTACAAAGCAATGTACACAATAATCTAGGCGTAGACACGGTTACGATAGGAATATCCCAATTAAACCCGGAATCGCCTTCAACACCGCACTCTCAAAATTCAGATCACATCCTTTCTGAATCACCGACTAGATTACAGCCGCCAATGTTAACAAGCAATACGCATGATCATTCTGTGAATGCAGAAGAAATTGTAACCAACCAAATGAACCAACCAAGCACTTCACAAGCCTCTACGTCACAATTTGCACGACAAATTCAAAATCCTTTGCAGCCAGATTTTGAACAGTCTTCCCAAATGCAAAATACAATTCCCGTTCCAATTACCTCTCACAATATATATCACAATTCCTCAAGAAATATATCTCCCAGTTTCAGCCAAAATGTACCTCCAAATATCAGTCAAAATGCGTCTCCCAATTTCAACCAAAATGTACCTCCAAATACCAGTCAAAATGTGTCTCCCAATTTCAACCAAAATGTACCTCCAAATGTCCGTCAAAATGCATCCCCTGATCCACAGAATCAATCTCCTAATGCATCCCAGTCTAATCAAGTAAATCAACCATCGCGATCCCCAAACATACAGTCACTTCAACCCTTCAGAATAGTGTTGATAGATTATGGTTCTTTGTTAAGACTCAATGAGACATGAAATACAGTGAACCCTCGATTATCCGCCTTGGGACAGGCCCAAGTTTTGGCGGTATAGGTGAGGTGGCGGATCATAAAGTGAGGTAATAAAATTACCGTAATAAAGTAAAGAAATGGGAATTGTGGACTTGTCAGTGTTCTGCGCAGCTTTTGTGCTACTTTCAAAATCAGGGCAACTTTTGTCGACTCGAGTTTATTTTCTGGGGGCAAACATTTTTGTCACGGGCAATTTTTTGTGCGCAGAACACTGCTTGTAAATTGTATCGCGTTAGGTGAGGGTGGCGAAGGATAGAGGACTGGTGGCGGATAGGTGAGGGTTCACTGTATCTACATTACTTGTGATTTTCAAGCTCCAACTGAAGTTGAATCGTCAATATAGGTAGGTGGTATCACCTGGTATATGACATTCAATGTCACCAAAAATATGGATCACAATTCACGAAAGACATAAATGTCTATCCTTTCATAATTTTATTTCTTTCCCATTGGTAATTTCAGATAATTCAATGCCCCGGCAATTTTGAGAATTTTAACCCGATGAAATAAGAAATTACCATAGGTATCCTGCACTTTGATACTGTTTCCAAGCCTTATGTACTGTGTGATCATCATCGTTATACATTTAGGAAAATCTTATCTTGGTCTATAGCCACTATATACTGGCTCTGATCTACACAATTTCTACATGGCCCATAAACTTATTGGGCAAACTTATTGACCAATGAATGCTTTCACTTTATTGGGTAATTTCAACCAATGAATGCTTTCACTTTTCGTATTTCTAACCTTTTCTGATTATAATTTATTCTGTGTTCTCTAAAGTGTTACTGTACCTTCATAATATAATAGTATAGTTTGCATGTTGATAGGGCCCAACTAGCATAGACAAATACACCTATTTGCTACACACATACCTTCCCGGTACGGTTTATATGAGGGATTTTCTTTTGCGCACCAACCTTACGCGCACTTTCAAAAGCATAGTTTAGCATTCAAAAGCATAGTTTAGCATTCAAAAGCATAGTTTAGCATTCAAAAGCATAGTTTAGCATTCAAAATCACAGTTTAGCATTCAAAAGCATAGTTTAGCATTCAAAAGCACAGTTTAGCATTCAAAAACATAGTTTAGCATTCAAAAGCATAGTTTAGCATTCAAAAGCATAGTTTAGCATTCAAAAGCATAGTTTAGCTAGCATTCAAAAGCATAGCATAGGACGTTGTGTATAGTGAGATAATAGCGCTACCATGAATGTAGGAGTCCAGTAAATAGGCTTATTTGCTTATAGTACTTGAGTCCTATCGACAATCGACATGCAAACTATACTGTGAAGGTACAGTAACAGTTTAATGAATATGAAATAAATAAATAATTTACAACATACAGGTTCATAGCGTAGATCACCGAGGGCCCCATTTGATGTCACGGAGACCGTGGAAATTACGTTTGAGTGCGCCGGTATCTGCCCAGGCGGAATCCATGTAGGAGTCGTCTGATTCAGCCTCCAATTTCTGAGAGAGGGGAGATTTACAAGTATTTATAATCATTAGAAATAATCATTAAAAGTACATACTGTAAATAGAAAAGGTTGTCAAACATGCATCAAGTTTCTGATGGTTTTATCTTACATTTTACCTTGTGCTTCGCAAACCACTGTATGTCAACATCACCAGAAAACACTGCACCACACAACGCAAGGTAAAATGCACAGCTTTATGACAAAATACACAAAAAATTGCCTAAATTTCGCTAACATTTTCCATGGATCGGATGCTCTATCGACCTACGACCCAACCACATGGAAAATCAACCTAAAAACCCATAGACACATACAGTCCACGGACGTCAACAACACCTGGTTGAAGAAGTATACTGAGTGACCAATGCATTTGATATAGGCCAATTTCAAACAATGAACTTAGTGAGAAAGTACATCCAGTGATAGACGTAATAACAGAAAGTAAAGTGTCACCATTTTGCACTGCAGTTTTAATTCTACCAATCTGTTGGTTTACACTATGTGTGACTGTGCTAGAGGGAAGACGCCCAGCGTGCCCTTTCCAACTCCCCAAGTTTACTCCATCGAAGGAGAATGACTTATGCACATTTGGGGTTAATTTTGCACCGATTATTCCCCTTGCCAGGAGTGACCATAACAGGTAATTTTGACCTACAGAAAATATTCGTCAGTCTTGACGTGTACACCGATTGACAGGTGACTGATGCAAACCAGTGTCAATATCCATTGGTTACCCTTGATCAAGCCACACGCCACATCCCATAAAGGATACTAGGAACGCCGCTGCGTGGAGATCCTGTAGGTAACATACAGGTTCTTTATCTTATTTCCATTGAGAACGACAAAAATTACAGGGGTGAGGCCCAGTCATTTAATTTTTTGGTTGTTTTTTTATGACATCACGATTTTGGCGAACATACAACTATAGGCTCTTACCCATTGTTTCAAACATAGATATATAATATAATTTTCTACATTGAATTAATTTTGACTGACAAAACCCTTTCTGTAGGTCAAAATTACCTTATATGGTCATTGGAGGCAAAGGGCGATAATCGGTACAAAATAAGGTAAATGTGCCCCATTGATCCAGGCCAGATTATTAGGGCGTGGCTTGATCACACTGAAACCAGCTGACACCTGTCAATCAGTGTCACACTATCAGAAACACTTGATTGTCAGTGGAGATAACACAAAGAACTTGTATGGTACCTACAGAATCTCCACGCAGTGTCATTCTAGGCCTACCCCATTGATACCCACATCTACTACAGATGGGTCACCACTCAACAGATGCGGTCACGTGAGACGCCTTGCCAAAACTATAGAGATGTTGAGAGAACAACAAATATACTGCATACAAAGTACAATACTTTTGGACAAAGCCGGGAATTCATCCCGGAACCTGTCACAAAACGCTACAGTTGCGCCACAGCGCTGTAACACCATCAATGTGATAAATAGACGCTACTGCGCCCTAGTTTTGACAGTATTAGAACCGACAAATATAAGCAAGCATACAGTACAGCGGATGGAGGGTGAAAGTTGAAGGCGATGTGAATTGGGTGGTTTTCAGGAGTGCGGAGGAGGTGGCCTAGCCATCGAAGTCAAGATTGCGCAATGGAACGTTGGATCGGAGGCCGTTTTGTTTGCTGGCGGATGTTGTTATTGGAGACAAACTGGTACCATCGCGTGTTGGTGAGTGTTCGTTTGGGGCGCATGTCTGTTGCACACCGTTGCTGAGATAGGCCAGGATTCTGATCCATACAGCAAGATAGAGAGCACCGATGATCTGTATACACGCAGTTTCGTTTGGAGGCTGATGTTTTTGTGTTTCCAGAGTTGTTGTCATAGTGATCGCATTACTCCCGCTGCGCGTCCGATGCGTC
This sequence comes from Wirenia argentea, assembly GCA_025802215.1. Lineage (NCBI taxonomy): Eukaryota > Metazoa > Mollusca > Solenogastres > Pholidoskepia > Gymnomeniidae > Wirenia > Wirenia argentea. Next base: position 7,134 of record WNLI01144060.1, read on the forward strand.
GATGCATTTCGGTGGACAGGTCGGGACTGTTGAGCCGAGATACACAAACTCATCGACAAATTCATCGTCTTGGTCAAAATTCATCGTCTTGGTCGCAAACACGTAGACTTGCCAGAATGGGTTCATCGCCGATTCTCATGAGCTCGTTTTCTCCCAGCTGGTTATTAGTCCGAATTTTGAAGCGTTGTCATTGAATACTGTGAGAGTAATGGAGATGTCGTTGGCAAACATAGCAAAGGTGATGGACTCGGTGGAGAGGAAGGTGACTATTGAATCTTGACTCAACTACTCCACTGTTTACACGGTGGGCAGAATCTCCATCTCATCACACATACGCGCCTTAATCATTAGTAATTCATTACGTATATCACTCGCCATCGTAGAGCAGGCACGGGTTTAAGGGTACCCGCGGGTACCCGTCCAGTGTTATTACCCGCGCCTAGTAATTTCGTAAAGGGTACCCCATACACTCTGTACAAGCAGTTTCAACATACTGATTTAGGTTATTTTGACTATTTATGTCGCAATTTGGACTTCATAATGAATTTATCTTTGGTGTTTGGCCTAAGAAACTACTATAACAATCAGACATATTGAAATAATCAAACACAACACAACTTTTTGAACTAATTATACGTAATTTTGGATAATTTTGATGTAAAATTAGCAGTTTTGATGTTGATATCTGTTCAAATTGGCGATAAACCGCGAGGCGAGGGTACCCGTGACCCGGTATTTGAGGCGAGGATACCCGGGTAGCAAAATCAGTACCCGTGCCTGCTCTACGCCATCGTCAGCGTCGTCTCGCATTACCAATTCACGATGCTTCGACCCACTACTCAATGTTATTGGGCTTTCGTGCGAATCATCCGGAGAAATTATCCCGCTTTCCAAACGTCACCAATACTCGACGCGAACGACTGAGCGACCTTCCTGTCAGGCTGTCGAGATTAATCTATTCACTAAATCCGGGGTGAGTTTCCTTCCATAGACCATCATTAGTTCATTACATACTCTCGTGTACATGTGCTTTTACCTCGGTAACATTACATAGTAACAATACATGGAGTCATACACTGGAACATTCGCCATGGCGAACGCCTCTTAGTGGTAAGGGAGGGCTATCAGGACAAACCCCACATTCAAATATACATTTTGCTATATGTATGTATAATTGGTATCTAACTTTATGTAATCTTACAAATTAGATTGTGCTTAGTGACCCTATGAGCAAGTGCGCGAGATTTGCATGTAACGACTGGAGTCGCTACCACAGCGTAACTAAAATGCGCGAAAAACTTAAGTGGGACACTCTTAAAGAGCGCAGAGCTCGAGCGCGAGTAACCATGCTGTACAACATAATACACAGTAATGTTGCTATACCTGTCTCACTTTTAACCCCATCACCTTCACCATATGCAAAATGTGGCACAACCGCTAAATTCCTTATCCCTCGGAGTAACAAAAATGTCTGCCAAAATTCATATTTTCCTGCAGTTGTACCATACTGGAATGTACTGCCAGCATCAGATACTGATGCCCCTTCTGTGGAGGCCTTCCAACACCGCCTCAGTGGCATATGCCTCACAGCTAGAGTAATAAGTTATGGCTAAATGTTTTTAATTTGCACTGTTCTCTATAGGCTATAACCTCTTCTTGCACAAACCTTTTCACGTTTCTCTTTTTATCATTTGCACTTGTAATTTTATTAGGTGCGATAATACTCGCTAAGCGAGTTTTGCACTGCACCGTTCAGATTCAGAGGGTGTAAAATGACCGACTCCGATTTTCTTAATATTTACCACTTATAAATCTTTCATAGAAAATTCCATATTCCCAAACGCTTTTCGTTTTATAGCCATTTTAAATTTGCCGCCATGATACGATTTCGCGTCGCGTCATTCACTCATTCGTAGGCTTTTTGTGGGTCTATATCTCAGAAAGTATTTCAGGTAGAGGCTTGATAATTCATATATTAAAGTGGCATGTCGTAAATCTATTATTGCCACCATGAAGGCAATTAATATAACTAACACCATGCCACGGCACGCCATATTAAACAGGTATACAGTATTGCCTAGTGTTGCCTAGTTCACACTTGCGTAATGTGATCAGATCGATTCAGAGCGTAATTTTCTTGGCCGTTTGGACGCTGCGTGTTTTACACAGAATCTATGTGTGTCATGTGATATCGATTGGTAAACAAATACAAAAAATTGACAAGTTAATTTTATAATTCATTTATTTAGTATTTATAAAATGTTTTGGCCATCGCGGGGATGTCGGGCCATGTAAACGATTGGTGCCATGGTAAGTATATGTCATAATATCACACTGTTTATAATATAGGACTCCTATCAATTTACATACTGGTTACAGTGGCACTTTAAGTTTAACTATTTCCATGGTGCTGCTTCCTAATCTGGCCTTAATTTGGACATACATAAGATAGTTATGGAGATATGGCCCTCTAGATTTGACCTTTCGTCAATTATTATCATTTTTTGCCAAATTTCGATGACCCGTCAAAAAATGCGTGCTGGACTGAGCTCTTTGTTCACACTGACGTTGGTTACATAATACATAAGTGATATTCCAGCCAGCTAGATTCAGTTCGGCAAATTCGATTTTCAGTGATTTTTTATTCGGTTCTGTAAATAGGTCTTTCGTTTTGGTTTACCGAGCTACCGATTTCGGATGAATTTAGGCAAAAATTAGATTGGAATTTGGTTGTTCCCATTCCAGCCAACATTTGGTTCAGTTTAGTCTTTACATTGACACTACAAGGTATACACATTACTTAGTAATAATCCATATCGTAAATTTGTAATGCATACATGTCTTGCTAGTATTATTATAGTATGTCTGTATTCTATCTCCCATCATGCGTATCATAATCTGGAGGTTAAACTAGAGCTGCTCGCAGAGGAGCTCGCAGTTTGACCGGGATTCTCCGAATCCACGGAGAACTT
>WNLI01144171.1:0-10104 GCA_025802215.1 Wirenia argentea
GGAGAATTCTACCGGGTAGAATCCAATTCGCCGGTGAATAATTACCCGGGGAAGAAGTGTAATGTAAACGCAACTTAAGTAACAAAGTATTCAACCAATCAATCAAGTGATCAACCAAATGTCAGCCATGAGCTGAGTGAACAGACACAGTTATATGAAGCGGTGAGGTCTTGACATTGGGCACCGTTTTCTCATGGGTTTGAGTCACATTCGTTCATATCCTGGGTAAAAAATAATCAACTAAAGACCCAATCAACTAATCACCCAAACGTTTCACCATTAACCAGAGTAATGGGTTTGACTCGCACTAATTTACGTTCTGGGTGGTGGAAATTTAGATGGTCAATATCACAATCGAGAAAGCAATCAATCGAGAAGTCATGATGTCATGAAGTCATGTGACTGAAGTAATCAGTGAATTGTGAGTATATCAAAATCAAAACAAGCAGTCAACCACACAATCCACTGGTCAATCAAATGGTCAGTCAGTTGCAGATTGGCGGGAATTACGCTGCTCCAAAGTTCGAGTGTGAATGTTTAATGTTTTTTAATGTACAGTAAAGAAACGGTACTCACAATATCACACCGTGACCCAGTAAACCCCGGTGGACACGTGCAGTCATATGACGAAGGGACATTATGGCAGGTGCCATTACCACAGATGGCAGGGTCTAGGCATTCGTTGATGTCACGCTCACATTGCAGGCCTTCATACCCTGGTTGAAAAAACAAAGAAAATAAATCTCGGGAATTTACAAAAACATGGGAAGGATGACTCATGCTTTCACAATCTATATCATCTAAAATGCTTTCACCTCGCTTACAGAGCTCGCATGCTCACAATCCATACGCTTCTGTCAATTGACTCAATTCCATATGAAGATGTCGACAATATTCCTACAAAACATACTCAAATTTTCATTTAGCGATCAAACTGATCCAGGCAGTAAGAGAAAGTGTCTTCCTGGATAATCCCTGGGCCAGGGGAATACCAACAACAACATGGGAAAATGTGAAATGACAACCACTGAACCATCAGGGCCTGCACTTTACCACCAGTCCACCACACGATGGTCATTGGATGACTAAACCACAATACAAGCGATATGTTTGGACCAGTTTGGTTTTGTCTTTTGAGTGTAAAAGTAGCCCTTAACCTCTGACCCTAGGTGACCTAAATCCATTGACCGTTAACCTCAAAACTTACCAGAATTACTGCAGTCACAGCTAAACGTGCTCACCCCATCCACACACCGTCCGTTCACACAGTTATGGTTTTGACAGTCATCAATGTTCACGTCACACAAGTTTCCCGTGTAACCTACAAAAAAGGAAAATGTTCATAAAAATGTTATAAATGTTTGCAAAAACAACACATAGGCCTAAACACTCATTATTTCTATAATAGCCTACATTATACAGTATATACGCTATATACGGTATATTGCTAAGTTGGCAATGGATGATCTGCATTCTGGGCGTTCTCTCCAGTATTTCTCTTCCACACATTGCATTACCTGTAGGCGTAGACGAACAATGTGTACATACTAATTTTCATCAGGATGGGGGCACCTGAAGACATTGCCAGAATGTAATGAAAATTTGTGGGATTGTTCCTATGATGTATCCACAAGTTTTCCACGCTAATACAAAATTATTGCTTCAACTTTGGGTTTTTCACTCCATTTCACTCCACCCTAGTGTCCATAGCAGACTTCTATGGTTCTATTTAGTGGGGAAACTGTAGTACTCGGGAAAATTTTCATAGCGATTTTTTTCTTTTCTATCTTGACTCCACGTCTGTTGTCAAATACCCCCTGACTTAACCTTGCTACTGTTGCCACATTACATTGATTTTTATGTAATTTTGTCGTTTTCTCTTCACAGATGGGACGACGATGTGGTATTTAAAAACTGCGCAAAAGACTCGGACAATAAAAAAGGCTTCATTAACGACACATTACGATCAGAATTCCACAAAAAGTTTATGGAAAAATACGTACAATGAGACACTGTAGACGTTTTAAATTTTGACATTGTATATATTATCGTCATTTGAAATCAGGGTCATAAAGACAAACTGTGCGAAAGGCCCAGATATTAAAACGTGTTTCATCAACTGTCCATCATGATCAGAATTCAACAAAAGGTTTATGGAAAAATACGTACAATGAGACTCTTTAGACGTTTTAAATTTTGATATTGTGTATATTATCGTCATTTGAAATCAGAGTCGTAAAGAAAAACTGTGCGAAAGGTCCCGATAGTAAAACATGTTTCATCAACTGTCCATCACGATCAGAATTCAACAAAAAGTTTTTGGAAAAATACGTACGAGACGTTTGAGATTTTGGCATGGTATATATTATCGTCATTTGAAATCACCATCATAACAAAAAAACTGCGTGAAAGGCTCTGACTCTAAAAATGGCTTCGTTCTCGAGACGTTACAAGTTCATTACAAGTTTGTACAATGAGACAAGATGTTTTAGATTTTGACATTGTACATTATTGTACATATTATCGTCTTTTGAAATCACAGACTCACAGTCTGCACGACTTCATCAATGGCACATTATCAGAATTCCACAAAAAAACATGAAAAAATACGTTTAGATTTTGAAATTGTTAGTCATACATAATGTCGTCATATGACACATCACAAGTCACAAACTGTTGTATCAGGACTATATGTTTTATTGTTACAGTTACTGTATTATACAGTATTTTTCCACTCCGATGCTAAAAAATCTTTAACAATGGATTATTGTTGAGACTGGCGAGTTATGGATCTGTATGAGCTAGAGTATACCTTTTATTTGGTGAATGTCAGCAATGTCGTAGGAATTTCTGTAAAACCGTTGTTTATTTAGACAAAGTGGCGGAGATTCCCGATAATTATTTATTTAAAACATTGTGTGTGTAATATTTCACTAATAAACATGTGGTAAATTGTAAAACTTAGTTTATTAGTGATTCAGATTCTCTAAATAGCTCACATATTTCTTACACTGATAGTCATGTGATTGAATGACTGGTTGATTATTGATTAAATAATGTCTAGTCTTCTGGTGAGGAGCGGAAACTTTGGAATAGAAAACGTACATAGAAAAAAATAGATATATTGGTCACGTAAATGGATAGAATTTACAGAAATGAAAGGAAAGTTGATGAATGTAGACACTGGAAAATTTCATCTAGTGACTGGTACTGACAACGAAACTGCATAAGCGAATACAGTTCGACTTTTCATAACTGGGGTTTGAATATTAGTTTGTTTCACCCAATGACTAATACCTCTTTTACACGTAAGAAATCTAGCACGGCACGGTTCAAGGAACATTTTACATGAATATTTCTGTGTGGTACATTCAACATGTGACGATTTAATATGCATGACAGTGAATAACAAAAGCACAATTGGCTAATAATTTTGACCCACAAGAGCGGTTACACGTTCTATCGTCCGTGCACATAGTAGTTTTTCGTGTACTAATTGTGATCCTGGCCCATTTCGGCTTTTACAAAGAAAATATTGCATGCCATGTCTTACTGCTAAAAGATGCATGTAGACGAACGAAGTATAAGAGTATCATAGCGCTTTGAGACAAATGTACCGTACTTGACCCTGGCCGGGGAAAGAACGGCACTCTTTTTATGTTGTTGAGTAAAAGGATCTGGCCAGGCCGGTGCTGTGCCAGATTACCACATTAGCCAGGCACGGAACGGCGCGCTTCATTTTCTCGTGTAAACAAACGTGGGCCAGTGCCGTCCCATGTTGGTGACAATCTTTCCTGTAAAGAGCATGGGTCGCGCAATGTGCAACTAGGGACGATTTTTCTCGGTTCGCGAGCGAGTGAAACAAATATGTAATGCTGTTTTAACACTTCGCACTGTAAGATTTTTGTCAACAATTTAAGGTAAATGGTTCCTTGGCTGAGGGTGCGCCGGAGCTAAAAAAAATCCTACTTTAAAAGTAAAAAGTGGTATTAAATTACGGCTACACATTTTAAATAATTATTACAAAACCATCAAAAAGAACACGCAGTTATAATGATTCACAATTTAATTTGATACGTGTATATTAATAATAATAAACCAATCCATTAGTTATTTTATAGTTTATACAAAATCTTATGTACAATAGATTAATTATATACAAATGGAAATTCATTTCATACAAAAATCGCATGAATGTCAAAAGTAATTTAAGAAACGCATCAATATTAACAAACACTTTCCAATGTACAAACAAATATAACACAATGTTAATATTCACAGTAACATATTGAAGATAATACTATTATACTACTGTACCAAGTAAGCTATATAATATTTTGTATCCGAAATTTATAGACATTGGTATTATAACTTCACAGAAGTAATTAAGTATCCAACATACAATACACTCCGGATAACACATCCAGATTTACATGTCTATAAATTTGACAACAAAAGAATTCACACCTGTACTAATACGTAATAAGAATTCAATGTTAAACATTTTATAAAAATGTTTCTGATGGGTAAACTATAGGCTACATTTCATATTTTAGAAAAAGATTTCTGTAAAAATAACATTTTGACGATTTTTCGCTTGGAATGGTTGGTAGCAAAAAAGCAGCGAATGATATTTCAACATACAATCGATAATTATGGAAGATCATACCAAGAATAGTTACAATTTACAAATCCTGTAAGTACTTGTTATCAGGTGTATCTGTAATCATAACATGTATTATAGCTAAACTAGCCATCGGCAATGATAGTCAGTTGGTTCAAGGAAGGAGACTGTGAACTTTCTGTGAACAGCACTTATTTATCAATTAAATATATAATATGTAGGCTATAATATATCATTTACATTTTATACATGTCATTATACACATTTCACAGAGATAATTATACGTAACAGTAATTATTAGGTTGGTTGATATCACTAATACAGTACATTGTATGACGGGATGATGTAATATATTATTAACATTTCTGCCACTTGAAGAAAATGTGAACTATCGGAACGTGAAATGTATAAAAAGTATAGAGATTAGGCTATATATCATTATGGAATTATAGTGATGTTATAATTTTTACATTGTAAAAGTTAAATATGAACTGAGTCTGAACGTGAATATATCAAAACTATACAATACAGATGACAGCATTATGGAATTTAATAGTAATGCTATTTTTACATTGTGGGTTATTTATCAAGTAATTATAAGTAAGTATAATAGCAGAGCGATTTATTAAATACAACCACATCCTAGTGTGACATGCGTATGTAAGTGCGACACATTTCAAGTGCTACCCCAATGGGGCTACCTGTTGTGGCTAGCATTGCAACCTGTGGCTAGCACGGCAACCTTTGTCCAACACATCACATGTAAAGTGACCGAAAGGTAGATGTTCGCATGATGGGAAAAGTGGAGAACCCGGAGAGAACCACTGGATATGGGCAGGATTATGTCCATCTTCCACGACTCGAAGACAGCGGGAAGCCAGGAGAATTGCCACGAATGCTACCCAGTCCCTGCTGCTCAATTTAGCCACTAAACTAGTGGCAGTAAGTTCCTTGCCCAAGAGAATTACAGAAACACAGAAAAATTAATGACACGAAGATTTGCCGCTGATCATACTTGAACCCTAAATCTCTAGCGAGCAGTAAGTAATTATCAGCTGAACCTTCACATGTACCAATTGTGTGTCCAATGCTACCCACTGAATGCACAATAATCATCGTGTATCGTTTACTCAATATGAAAATCATAGGACACACGAATTATACTAGGTCGGTTCCTAGTAAATAATGCGCTTAATTACCTACGTATACTCATTGGGCAACTGGGCCATATCAATATGCAAACTATACTATGAATATTTCCATAAAATTGTAATATCTGGGTAAAAATTGACGGCAGATGCAGGAATTGAGCACATGACTATCGCCTATGATCGTGCATTATAGGCATCGTAAACCATTCGGCCACTGTGATTTGATTAGTAATTGTCAAATTGAGTACAATTTGAGTTTAGGTGAAATGGAGCATTGACATAGTGATGACATTATGACAAAAATATACAATACACTATAATAAAGAAATATTGATCAACATATAGCGAGGTATTCAATGAGGTTAGATGATAAATAAGTACAGAACATCACAACGAAAATATGTAGAAAATAGCAAGTAGCACTATCTAGTATTTATACAATAGTAACTAACGCAAGAGCACGATGTAGACATAGTTATCCCAATAGTTGGCAGAATGACTTGTAAAAAGATGTCTAGAAAATTGAATTATGGTGTCCAAAAACCGAGAATCTAGATATTTGACATAATATGTGTCTTAGAGCATGATTGACTTGCATGTTAAATGAAATACAGTGTTCACCCTGGCGTCATATGTGAAGGTACCAAATATGCCTAAATCCATAAAAAAATTTGTTGGTTTTTATGTCTCATTTTAAAGAAATTTGAATGCCACATGACAATTTTTAGTGCCAAATGCAAAATTTTATCATCATTTGACACAGAAAAAGTTCTCAGGGTGAACCCTGTATAGTAGAAGTCGGTTTTATTGTTCTACATGCAAAATATAAGTGAGCCAGGTTTTTTGAGACACCAAAAATGAATGCTCAAGTATCCCACCGTAGTGACCGTACAAGGGATGAAGTCCCAAGGGATAACTATAATCTGCATGGATAACTATAATCTGCATGTGCCCAAGAAAAAAGGATCATGTACAAAATAACAATTATGTCATGTGATTAGTCATATCAGTATTGCTTTTAGATTCTCGGATATAACACAGAAAAAGATATGTCCATGAATTTAAATAGCCTAGTCTAGATGAGTCTCATCAAATTATTGAACTTAACATCAAATTGATCGATCAATTTTGGTCAGTAGTTTGATCGATAAATCTAGATTAGATATTATATTACAAATTTACAATTTTACAAAAACGGTAAGATTACGTCTGTAAGACAATTGATAAAGTAAGTCATTTCACCAGCATGTCTATTACTTACGTCGTAATAGGGACCTTAAGATCCATGACCGATGGTAACTAGGATGGAGTTCGGTTCGTGCTTTTGATTTTAGCAAGTAAAGAGTTGTGTATAAAAACCAAATATTGTATGAATGAAAAAGAACTTGTTAGTGTCAATTTTACGAATACCCGAAATTCAAACCGTCACTTAACGTATTATAACATCAACAACAAAGAAGTTCATGTGAACTTTTCTAACTGCCAGAGCAGGGTAAATTGCAAGAATTAAATCTGAATTCACACGTATAATATTGCCCTTATTGTTGCAAAATATATACATGTATCTTTATTTAAGATTACACACACAAAGCCCATCCTAGCCCCTGTCGGTCGTGGATCTTAAAAACACGTAATTACTATGTACATGCAGGTACTGTGTAGTCTATAGACATTATAGGAAGACAGCTATTCAGCATGCTCGTAACAAAGAAAAGAGTTTTATACTTTACTAAGAAAGAAAGAAAAGCCTACTCTACTGTCGTCGATAGTAACTGGGTCAAAAATTGTCAAGAAAATTGTCCAAAAACGTCAAGAATCGATGTTATAAATCCACTCAGATGGTTGTTGACTTGGTGTTACGTTTCTGAGCTGGAAATTATTATTATTTTCAAGTGTCCTTCGCGGAGCAGTCAATACAATCTACCCTTCTGGGCAAAAATATTAGTAACTGCCAACAGCATGTATTGACTGAGTAGATATTATGGTTGTAGGATTTTTCAAAGGGTATTTTTTACACCCACGGTCAATGGTCAAAGTCATATATTATGATCAGGTATGTGTAAATGAATTCATGCATGCTGCCCTGATTTGAAGATGTTTATTAAGAACAGTCACGGTCATAGTTATGGACCTTTCTAATTAAGAACAGTGACTATCATAGTTCTAGGACATCCTATGTACCTATATGTTGACTGTGTGTTGAAATACCCCAGCCTTCACCGTCAGTTTTGCGTGTGTTGTCGCAGAGGCGTAAAATTTGTGGTCGAACGATTTCCAACTCACCATGCTATACACACACTCAAATTATAATCATATTTAGTGTCCATGGCTTGTGCTTTACACAGATTCTGTGTCGCAGAATAACAAAATATCGCAGGAATCCATGTAACATACAGTATAACAAAAATGTAGATCCGTCATGACTAATAATTATTTATACAACTCAGGTGGTCTACGTTACATTGTGTGTTATCCATCAAGGGGAGGGCCTAAATACACCATAGATACCTCTGTGTTCCCGTATACTGCAGACACGGCTGGGTACAAGTGGGTGTTCGGCAGGCCCCGGAATGCAACGCCTGAAATCACATACGTATAGTCGTATACAATACAATTACTGTACATGTCATACATTCATTGGCAGGAATAGCTCAGTCGGTGGGTTCGAATCTCTGTGTGATCAGGATCGGCATTATATATGTATGTGAAAATAGACCGGATATCTTGGTGTTCTGTTCACGAGTGAGAGCACGTTTCCCTAGCCTCAGTGTCTCACTTTACCAAGTGTGTAAAATTGGTACCGATAGTATAATTCATCGTCACAAGTTCACAGATGGATGTGCAGAGGTCAGACATGGGTTCAATGCATTTGCAAAGTATTGCAATACAAATACAAATACTTTTGCTTTGTTGCAATACAAATACTTATTTTTCAGTGAGTATTTCAATACAAATACTTTGCTAATGTATTGAAATACAAATACTTTTCTTATACTCGACATTGCAGCAATCTAACATTATTTATTGAAAGGACAAGTCACGTGTCAGAACGTGACATACAGCATATGCGTATATTTCGCACATTGTACATCCAATAAAAAAATCAAGAAAAAACAATATAATGCGTATGTTTTAGTAATGTTAGATTGTGTACAGCCACAAAAGACGAGAAAATATGTAAACCAATCATACTGATATTGAGGTAGCAAAAATCAAATACCTTTCATATGTATTGCAATACAAATACTTTGGCATTTTTAGGATTGTATTGCAATACAAATACTTTTAAAAAGTATTTAAATACAGCACACTACAAAATACTTTGTATTGCGGACCTAATGTCTGATCGTTGGAACCCTCACATTACGTGCGATGTTGTTGTTCTTTGCGTTCCTCTGGCGTGAGGGTAACTTCATTTGCCAACGACAGTCATGAACATTCTGGTTTGTTGGAGACCTGCGAGTAAGCCAACTGTGGGTATGAAGTGGCGGGAGATACGGCCAAATCTGGTTGCGTTGATTGGCAAGGATGTTTTGGACAGTTTCTGGTTCATTTGGGCAGTGGACACAATGGGGAGTCTGTATGCACTATGCAGCCAATGCGATACTATGTGACACTCTGTGTGGCCGTATTCATAAATGAATAAAATCTAATGCTATAATAATAATAGTAAAGTAAACATAATTACAAACCTGTGACTATTTGTTCCTCGGGTGAAAGATTGCTGTTCTTTTTGAAGACAAAATCTCCTAATGCTCGCGATAATGCCAAATTACCTGCGAATAAAGTACGTAATACATATTGTATAAACTTTATATCCTTGTGCTATGTAAAAATCAACAGCGTACAATTCATGGATGAACCAATTTACACATTTCTTGGCGCATTCTACAGGCCGTTCATGTGCATGCAGCAGATAGTGTACTGTATATATCATCATTAACGTCCCTTATCACTGTTCCAAGACTTGGTTGAAGAAGTAAAATGAATGACCAAACAGTATACTTACTCATTAACTCTTTGACTGCGAGGATAATTAATTGCATCCTCTCATGACGTATAATCGTCTTTGGCAATCAAGGAGTTAAGTACACCATGCAAGAAATATGGTCAAGTGTACTGTACTATGGACCAAAAATCATATTTTATCGAATGTGTGAATACATCAAGTATTTATTTTATTTATTTATTTTATTTAACTCTTATACTCAATGTGAGTTTAGAGTAGCCTATAGCCTAACAATGTACATTTAAATGTTGGATGCATAGGTCTATACGTAGGTCTACAGACAGTTCAAAATACATACATAGTATGTATACAACGATGGA
>WNLI01144282.1:0-10104 GCA_025802215.1 Wirenia argentea
GTTTATCCAACATGTCTCAAAATTTATCTAGGTCAAATATCTAGGTCATGTATAGCCTAAATGTAGGTCAAATGGTATATTTTCTCTTTTTAATCGGCTACTTCTGTCCCAATTTCGCTTAAATGAGTACTGGCTGTATAAACCATAGTCCTGATTTGATAACAGTTTTGTAGATCAAACAACTAGGTCACTATTCCCACTAAATGACTAAATATAGGGCAAATCTCCTATTTTAAACTTAGAAAAAATTGTCAACATATTTTTTTTTTCAAAAAACGTAGAAAATTTTTTCAACATAAAATTGTTTCAACATTAATGAACAAAAAGAAGGAGTAACATAACATACTGTAGGTTTTCTATGTCAAATAACTGTGTAAATAACAAAAATTCAGCCTTTCTAGCTTTGCTAGATTTTCTAGTTTAAATTGTTGTTTAGCCAAATTTGTTATGATGTATGTTCTTCAATGTTGACATTACTTTCCATACAAAAACCGTGTGTAAACGTTATAATTAAATTTTCTTATTACTATGTCATATTTCCACTTTTGAACGACTTACAAATAATATGTTTACCTTCTCAGTTGTTGCGAGATATGATAGGAGTGAACGAGAGCACGAACTGGTCCATCTATTGTGGGGTCAGGGCCAAGTACAAGGCTCTGGGGTGTTCCATACGTCATGTACACCCACATGAACACGAGTTTTCTGATAGACAAAACTGATTTTAAACTATACTAGGTACTCAAACTTAATAAGGATCCTTTTTATAGACTACGCCTCTCATATTTCGCCAATTCTATCACAATTTGCGTTACGTCTGTTAATGACGTCATCATATTTGTTGGTGACGTCGATCATATTTGACATCATCATATACCTTAAATATTTGGCTATTACTTGGGGTATGATTTTCTTACCAATGATGCATTACATAGTGAATACCATAGTGATACCTAAACTAATTGAGATTGAGCATGGTCTATCTTTGTAAAAGTGCCTATTTTTTGTCGATTTCAATAGATGCATATTCCAAAGATTGCCAAGATTGCCGTATACCATCACTTTTGATATGATCTTACTAGTAATCAGACAGAGAATGCGTCTCAAAATCTGCACTCTGTATTGTGTCACTACAGTCAACCATTTAACTGCTAAATTAAAATGTTATAAAAAAAATAATTAATATTTGCCTCCTCAGTTGTTACGAGATATGATAGGAGTGAACGAGAGCACGAACTGGTCCGTCCACTGTGGGGTCAGGGCCAAGTACAAGGCTCTCGGGTGTTCCATATGGCACATACAGTCATACACCCACATGAACACGAGTTTGGAGATATATAAGTTTAGCGAATTTTTGTGAATTTTTGCGAATTTTTAGAGAATTTTTAGGTAAACGCCATCAATTTGCCTCCTCAGTTGTTGCGTGATATGATAGGAGTGAACGAGAGCACGAATTGGTCAGTCCACTGTGGGGTCAGCGCCAAGTACAAGGCTCTCGGGTGTTCCATACGGCACGTACTTCCTCATGAACTGGAGTATGGGGAGATTGAAGTTGCCACTATTCAACATCAGTTAGTACTATAATTACTTAAACGTATAAGCTACAATTCTCAAATCTGTAGGACTGTTGGCCTATTTCAACCAAGCAAAAAGTCTGTTGATTCTAAGATCTATCATCATTCATGCATCCCATGTAACGACCTTGGGTGGTTTTGCTTCCTTTGTAATACATATGACCATTTCTGACCTTGATAAAGCTCCGAATTTCCAGTCAATTCATTGAATCAGAGTCGGGATAATTCCCAAAATCAATAGCCACCCACTACACCATGAGAATGTCAATCAGCTGGTTGCGTTTCATTGGCTGCACCCTTCTCCGTCGTTATGTAGCACGTCAATGGGCGAGATATCTGGACTGAAGCAGTGTCCTGCAGGTCAGCACCTGCATGCCTTCAGCATTGCTATTTGAGTTTGACTGTGATATTGTACAACCAAAAAATCCTGAAATGCATCATATTAATGTAAAAAAAAAAAGTTTAAATTAATTCATATGAAGATCCAAAAAATCTACACAATATGGCGCCATGTTGAGAACGTCCGTCGTTCAGCCCACTCACACTCGACAACATCAACATTTACATTTGTTTGTAAATTTGTTTACATTATTTACAATTGTACAGCCTACATTTTGTAGAGATGTGAAGATTCAAAACATCTACGCAATACGACGCCATGCTGAGATATCTTCATTCAACCCTCAAACACTGGACAATGTCAACCAAATGTTCCACGCTTCAAGACCCGAGAATTTTGTCGGCATTCTCTCTAGGTTGGTTATCATTTAATAGTACTTACAGTAACTAAAATTTAAAACATATAGATTTGGTGGTGGTGTGTGGGTGTTTGTTTGTTTTCGAAGCGTGTATCTAGCTTAGCTAATTTACGCCCCGGCAAGCCGCTTCCGACCACAAGTGGTCAAAGTACAAGGATTACGAACCTCAAAATGAGATGGCCAAAAAACTCTCTAAAAAGGGAGCACAGACCATCTGAATCCCAAAAGGAATCCAGACCATCTATGGACCATTTAGAGAAAAGAAAATAAAGAAAAACATTGCTCATTCCATACAGGCTGAGCCGAGGCACTTATCTAACCTCCTGTCTAAGTGTAGATTTTGGGTACTACTGTAGGTATAAATGTGGTATGCCGGATGGCTAACTGAGAAACTGAAAAAAAAGCTAACTGAGATAGAAGGCTCGAATAGCTCAGTTTATACAGCATAGGATTTCATAAACAAGGGTGATGTAGAGATAGGGAAGTAAAGTGCATAATTACAATTAATATTATAATTATTTTTTTTTGTAGATACTTTAATTTCCTTGTACTACCAACAGAAAAATGCATTATGTTGGAGACCTGGCCATTTGAAAAGAGGAATGGGAGACCAACATTACTGTCAAAAGTGTCATTTTGATGCAAATTGTAAATACATCGATTTGACATGGGATAGTCGACATACAGTATAATTTCTCAGGACATTCTTACATCCTAATTATTCGCGATCTCCACAGAGGGCTGTTACTACCCAAACTGGTGGTGGATGACTATGGTGGAGATCGGACAGATGTCGGCTCCCTCGGCTATGGTCTTTACTTTGCGGACTCGTCACATGTCAGCTGCCAGTATGCCCGCGCTAGTAAAACTAGAGGTGAGTTTTACAGAATTTTTAGAGCTTAACTTGCTACATAAACCTGTCTAGTATCCATCACATTTACAGTGAAAATAATAAGGTATGCCCATTGACCACTACGTGGCGAATCTTGAGTTTCTGTCAATAACATCCATGTTCTTTATATTCTATATTCTTCATTGTCCACAACAACAATTACAGGGATGAGACTACCCATTTTTAATACTTGTTTTTATGACGTCACATCCTTCAATCTTGTTTCACCAAACTTGTTTCACAAACCTTGTGTCACACGAATAACTTCCGGGTTTTTCAATCCTAAACTTGTATTTCTATACTATATTGTATTCCATTTCCATAGCCTAGACTCATAATCATATGGGAAGGTATGGATACTCTACTGTTGACTTCACCATGGTGTACGTACATCTGACCGAGAACATGGTTGCATTTAATTCCAATTTCAATTGACTGATAAATTTACACACTAAATGATTGGTGCAAGAGGTGGATGAATAGTGCGCTCACGGTGTAATGGTTAGCACGCCGATACCTGTCAATCGACGGGCACTTTGGCTGCGGGTTCACGCCGAGGCTGCAACCATTTGTGGGATTTTTCCGGGTGTGCAAACCCACATGCCAACATGGACAGATTCTGAAAGTGCGGTATATATAAATGCACACATTTTTTAAAATTTTTTATATTTTTATTTTATTTTGACCAACAAAGAGAGTGGCAAATTATTGCCATAAATGTGATCATGACTGGGTTGCGACCCCTGTTGAAAAGGAAAGCAAGTGTCATATTGGTTCGCGATAATACACAAAATATCTTGCACAGACAACAATATTTTTAAACCTGTCATCATTCTCTGATCACAGAGGTTTCGTTGGTTTCAATTTCATACCAATCAGGGAGCCTACCGAGAATAAACACAAAAAGTTTATTGGTCCAGCAAAACATAGAAGCTACTAATCATGTGGACGATGGAAGGGACATTATCTACGACAATGTCACAAATAGACATTTTTTATAAATAAACAAAATGTAATAAAACAATATTTAAATGTATTGGTACACAGACCTTGTTAATCGCTGACTACAATTAGTTTTAGTTACAATGAACATACAGTAATATCTATACCCTTAATTGAAAAGTTATTAACTTATATTCCAGGTACACGACTCATGCTGGTGTGTAGTGTGGCCTTGGGCAAGGCACTGGACGCCACGAAAGTAGACCACGAGCTAACCAGCCCACCCCCTGGCTACAACAGTCTACACGCTATCGGATCTACTGATCTCATCGCCACACAATTCACGGTGTGAACATTTATCATTTTATTACACAATTCAAGGTGTGAACATTTGTGTAATTTATTACACAATTTATTATTCACTATGGAATCCTCTCTTTTAGTTTTCTAAAATTAATCAGAAATTGTTTTTTATCAATCATTTTTACAGATTTTATGTCTGTACAGTTATGATAATTTCTCAGATTTCAACTCGCATTTGGTCAAAGATGGTATTTTCAACTGAATTTTAGTTGCAACTTTCAATTATATATTTTTTATATTTCAACGTTGTATATTATGGTTTTAACGTGATGAACTAAATGATTTTTTTACATAATGTGAAAAAGTACATACAATCAACTAGTAATTGATTTCTTGTACCTAGCCTAGCTACTTTATGCTGCATGGAAAGTTAGGAAAGAAGTGGCAAATGGTCGGATTGCCCCCCCCCCCCCCCCCCCACACACACTGTCAAAGGCCATACATTCTTATGGAGCACATACAAATAAGGCCCAGGAGGTTTAAAGAACTCAGTGAGAGGTGTAACTAGCCTACATCATACGCACCCGCTACAGTTGTATATTAAAACTAATTATGTTATACTGTTATACATTCAAACTTGAATTCATTTAATTTGTATGATATTTAAAATGGCTACTTCATAAAATGCATGTTTCAACATAGGACGATGAGTATGTGATCTACGACACGTCACAACAAAAGATAGAATACCTCATAGAATTCACCCTCGCCAATGACACACCAATCATACCAGAGTTGTATCCAGTCGAGGAATCACAGCCACTGGACCTGGACGCGTCAGAGGCTTTGGATGTGTCCCCAGATGCTATGGGTATGTGGTATATCGTCCGAAAAGTCATTACCAATAACCATGTATCTCAAATAATGGGCAACACGTTTTTTTACGTATTCAAATGCAGAAAAATTATATCTGTAAAACCCTATCCCTAGATCAAAGAAAAAACCCCGTTTTTTTGCACTATTTCCCAAAATGACGTTTGTCAAGTTTGGGCTTAGTTTATAAACGTAATAACTGTGAAAATACATGTATCCCTTGCATCTCCATACTATAAAAAGATATGTGCCATGTCCAAATTCTGTTCCACCTGCTCTCTGCGTGAAGCTGTTGGTTGGCAACACGCTCAAACTCCAAACCTCCTTCCAATCAAACTCCTCTAAAGGCAGAAGCCATCTCCTCTTCTTTCTCTGTTGGGAAAACAAGACGTAATTTAGGTATGTACATAAGTAACAGACACTTACAGACTCCAGCATCTACCAAACCCCGAAATGCTATCACCCCGTTATGTCAATCTAAACTCTGCGGCGAGTACAAATAACAAAATAGTCATGATGCCATAAGTGATTAATCAAAACTAATCACAACATACAATTTTGTGACTCCCAGCAATAACAGATGTAGTGAGTGTGGACTCACCTCTCAACAAGGTCCAGCCAGGTCTGATTGGGTCAAGCAACGCACCCATCCCACTCAAGGCTGTACATATTCGTGCCAACCTCATGGATTTGGCTGCACAGGTCAGCTTTAAGTTTTAGTTTCTTGGTGTATGTTGGGGGTTAGATGTGAACTGGCCTGTAAGGCTGACTAATGCTTTTCTTTCTTTTCTAAGAACAGTCCATGGATGGTGTGGATCTCTTTTTAGGGTTCAGATGGATCATGCTCCCTTTTTAGGGAGTTTCTGGCCATCCCATTTTTAGGGTCGTAATCCGTGAACTTTGACTACTTGTGGTCCGAAGCGGCTTGCCGGGGCGTAAATTAGCTAAGCTAGCCACACACCTCGATAACACCACCCATGTATGTTGGGTATAAAATAATCATTTACATTTTTATGGAACCACAAATTTTGTCTGATGTGGTTCACCTACTCTAGAGCCTCAGTGGAAGCGTGGTTGGTGGTGAGGGTTTTTTCAGTCTTCGTGACTTTTTCCCCCACCAAGGCAATGTTCTCCACAGATTTCTCCTTTATACTTCGAGTCCTCGCCTTTAATGGTCATCTGCGGCATGGTGATTCGCAAACCTTGACCACTTGTTTGGCCTGACGCGACTCAACCGGTGAGAACTGAGCATTGTCGATGCATAGGGGTTTTCAGTCTTCGCAACGTTTACCCTATCATGGTCACGTCCTATCATGATTTCCCCTTTAGACTAATTATTTATATCTTTTGACTTAAAGTCCATCTTTTGACTATACGTCCATCTCATCTCTGAGTGGATGATGGCTTACATTATAATCGCCTTCCCTATTAATAATCTGACAAAAACAGCTTACTCAATTTAGTCGTTGTTATTCACAACTCAAATTGCAAGCCTTGACCACATGCACAGTATTTCTTTGGTACGGGTGACCTCCCGCGTCATAATTTAGCTATCCTAGATAAAATTTGTTCTGCCCATGTATATCTGGTAGTAGGCCTACCCATGGTATCACGAGGTAGTATTTGAGTGGAAAATTAGGCACGAGGCAGAGGTATGGTGGTGCGAGGCGAAACGCCGTGCAATATAAGGCTGTCAGAAGAAATTCAAATGACGCCTTTCATCCATTGGTACCTCATTAGTATAAAGTATAAATTGATTTTTAAGCACATGATTTTAAGCATCCTTATATCAAACTCCCCATTCCCAACAGGTGGTCGTGATGCAGTACTACACCAATGACAGCAACGTCGCCATAGAAGCCAAATTTGTCTTCCCGCTCGATGACATGGCGGCGGTTTGCGGGTTTGAAGCCTTCATCAATGGGAAACATATCATTGGTGAGGTGAAGGAAAAGGAGAAGGCCCATCGTGAATATAAGAAGGCCGTCGAGGAAGGGCACGGGGCGTATCTCATGGATCAAGATGAAGAAACACCCGTAAGTTTTGTCTTGGTTTTGTCTTGTTTTTGTCTTGTTTCTGAGTCAGTACGGGGTACACTGGTGTACCGCTGTGTACCGGTGTACCCCGGCACATTATAAAGTAACAGTCATATTTAGTAAGCATGCATTTGGTATGATTTTTCCATTTAAAATCTGACGGAGCTTTTACTAAGTAAAATTGAACGATTTCGGAAGTTAAAACTTGTTGTACACCTGCTCTCAAAACCAAATACTTTTTTTCGATTTTAGACTATGTTTGTCAGATTAATCACATTATCGGTCTATCCCTACAGGAGGTGTTTACAGTGAATGTGGGCAACCTGCCACCACACACATCAGCCCTTATCAAGATCACCTACAGAGGGAGAGCTCATCAGCTTCAGACTCCCATTGTACCTGTACACCTGCATCCAAGAACTTGTATACATCATAATAATTTCATGTGTTTTCTTATTTGCCTGATTATTGTCACAGAGCCAATAGTATGCCTTTTTTTCTCACATTTTATCATCAAAACAATGGTAAATTCAATTTTTCTACTGTTTTAATTCTGTTTTCTAGGCAAATTCCCTTTTTCTATATTTGTTTGGTTATTTTTCTATATTTTTACCAAGTATTGTTTTCGATGAAATTATATTATACCTGATATGGAATATTTATTTCATTTTCCTCCTTGTTATACGTGTTATTTAGACAAAAAAAGCATTTTATTAAAAAATATTGAATTTTTACATAAATTTGACCAAATCAAAGTCCATTTTCCATTTTATAAATGTCATTTTTTTTTTAATTTTCCGTTTTTTTCCCAGTAAATATACAATAGAAGAATGACACAATCTATGAAAATTACAGTATACTGTAGACATGATTTAAGATATCTTATTGCCAACTCACAGGAGGTGTTTACAGTGAATGTGGGCAACCTGCCACCCCACACATCAGCCCTTATCAAGATCACCTATGTGAGTGAGCTTCAAACAGAGGGAGAGCTGATCAGCTTTAGGCTCCCGGCATCAGTGGCTCCGTGGAAACACAGCTCTGCTATACAGGAACAGACTCAGGTGAGCATTGATTGATTGATTGATTGATTGATCGCTTGATCGATTGATTGATGAACTGCAGTAGTATCATGAATACTGGCTTGGTATAGTAGCTCAGGAGTATAGTACTCCCATAGAAATCCAGACTCCAGTTTTGGTGAGAGTCAAAACCTTGTATCTGCATTTTCATGGTTTTGAGAATTCAAGGAAAAATGTTTATATTTTGGAATAGTTCATGTGAAATTACAAGTACAATCGGTATGCATGAATTTTTTCATGATGGATTGATTGAGATAATTACTTTTTTACATCTGATATTTACTTTAGACAAAAAATGATGTTTTATGAGAGCCAACTAAAACCTACTACGTATTACGCTTGTACATTAACACAAAATATATGGAAAGGTAAAACCTCGTACTTGTAGACAGGTACAAGATTTTACATAAAACCTTGTACCTGCAGACAAAATATATTGTATTTTTAGGCCACTTCACATTGCATTGGTGGAAAGCCTTAATGTTATATCACATGGTGGAAAAGTGTATCAGGTTTCCAATAACGAAATAGATATAAAAATGGTGATTTTACAGATGCGAGGTTTTGACTACTAAGCGACGATTTGTTGATGGTAAAAATTTGCATTGCAGACGACTGTTGAGACAGTGGGGATCGGGCAGGATGAGCAAAGGGACACAACCCTGGAGGTCGGTGTGGAAATGCCGTTTGTGATACGAAGTGTTACCTCCCCTTCTCACAAGATTCGCAAAAAGGTCAGTTTTTCAATGTCATTTTCATGTTATAACATTTGAAATACATTATTGTATCGTCACCTAAAATCTCAGACCACGTACCGGTATGTGTATTTTAGTCATTTCAAGATAGCACATTTTAGTGTTTCTGACAAACCACGTATCAATAAAAAAATACAGCAATGTCATCTTTGCCATTACTGCCAAATCACGTATATTTTGTGCAACTTTTGATGAGAATTGCGGAATATTGCTTGGTTCTCAATTAAACTTCGAAGGTTGTGTAAATCTTAGCTAAATACGGTAAAATGTTGGTTGGCAAGACATGCGTAACGTCACTAACGTGCATCGAACGTGACCTTATCATTGTATAATTATAATTACACATTCATACATTACAGATGGCTTAATTTTCCAGATGATGTATAACCCATTGTATTTACTGTATGAACGAGTGATATAATCTTGACAGGATTTGTAAACCGAGGCTAGAAAATGTGTTATTACACAAATAAAAAGACACTACATTGAATAATGCGTTGTCCAGTGATCAATCTCACGATATTCGGATTATTAATCCAACGTGCTACCAACATACTGTAGTTCTTGGCAAGTTGTGTAGGTAACACAAGACATTGCGTATTATATGCAAGAGAAGTACTATTGACCAGTATAATAGGCTGAGCAATGCTTTTCTTTCTTTTTTATAAACGATGGTCTGGATCCCCTTGTACTAATCAGTTCAGATGGATCGGTTTATTCCCATTATAGCCCGTCCGGCTATAGCCCGCCTCTTAAAACAACAAAATTTTTCCCATTATAGCCCACTTTAATTGGGCGGGCTATAATGGGTTTTTTTCACGAACGCTGTCCGGCTATAGCCCACTTAGGTGAACAATGGCTATTTATTATCACAACATATGCACATGCA
>WNLI01144393.1:0-21716 GCA_025802215.1 Wirenia argentea
ACGGTTTTTTCTACCCGCGTTTCCATGTATGTCGTGTATGGATCGGCGCTTGTGTCGGTTACTGCAGTCGTATCTCCGACATCAGTCGTACCAGTGGCGCTTATATCTGTCGTATATCCAATCTCAGTTGTAATTGGTTCGCTTGTTTCATTTGTATCTACTACACCAGTTGCACTTGTAGCTCCCGTTTCGTACGTTCCATATATCGTTTCAGTAGGTACACCACGCAGTCTTCTATCTCTAGAAATGCTGTCATCTGAAGTATGTCTGTCTTTGTCTTTAACATCCGTCACTCCCCTGCGAGGTATATCGCTAGTTTTGACTGTTTTTTCTACCCGCGTTTCCATGTATGTCGTGTACGATGGCTCGGCGCTTGTGTGACTTACTGCAGTCGTATCGTCGACATCAGTCGCACCGGTAGTGGTAATTTCCGTCGTATATCCAACAGTTGTACCCTTTGTCGTATACATGGGTTCGGTTGTTTTTGTTGTGTCTACTACACCAGTTACACTTGTCGCTTCAGTTACCGTAGTTCCATACATCGTTGAACTGCCAACGCCACGTTTTGATGTTTGTTCGGTAGTATACTCCAAATATTTATCAGTATAATAACTTTCATAATAACTTTCGTATTTATCTGTATCCACGTGTGTTGTATCGACATCCCGACTTGTTGGAGACATGTCCGATGGTTTAATTGTCGATGTTGTTATTTGCGTTTCGTAAGTCTCGTATCCTCGCCCACTTCTGCTATAATCGGGTCTACTGGACTTACCCTGAACACTAGTATATTCTTCTTCAGTTTCGGTTGGCAACGTCCGTTTGCGTGTTTTATCTTTTCGGTCATGTGAACTTGATGCTATTTTGTCTCCAGGATAACCTGTGGTGTCACTTAAAGCTGCGGTTGTATCACCGGCAGCACTAGTGTCGTCGTATATATTGCTTTTAAGTGTGGTGTACTGCCCTCCGGTATATAATCCTGTCGGATATTGATATTGTGTATATGGAGATGCACCACTTACTCCTCTATGGATACCTTCCGTAGGTGTGGCTGTGCTTCCGACAATTGCTGAAGTTTGGTACGGCGTGTCTCGCGATACTACGTTCGTATCTCTTTTGTCGAATGAAGCACTTCTCGCCAGGTCAGTTTCGGAAAGATCTACATATTTCGCTTTCCCGTTGCCTGCCGATAGTTGCGATATAGATTTGGTGGGGAATTCTTTTGATTCTTCGTACTTATGTTTGTAAAGACTTTCTTTTATTTCGGTAATGACATATTCTGGCATTATGCCGGATGCTTGACTCTGTTCCTGGGTGTATATCCTGTCTGTTGTATACGCACCCCCAGCTTCGCCGTACGACGAATCATATTCACCTTTTGAGAATTGTCGCTTTGCCCGGACAACTTTGTCAGCTTTCTTGGCTATTTCCGTTGCAGTATCCGATGTTTCTTTGTATATAGGATATTCTGCATAATATACCCCTTCTGTTGTTGGTTTTGTGTATGTGTCAATCGCAGTTTCTGATATACGCGAAGTGATGTCCGCACCAACTACAGTCGATTCGCCTAGTCTAGAACCTTTAAAACTATCGTGCTTTTGATGTGATAACTCGCTGTATGTTGCGTCACCTATTGACATCATTGATGTTCTATCTATCGTGGTATAATCCTTCTTGGTTGGAAAGGCTGTTGAGTATCTATCTTCTTGGTACGCGACATCTTGAGTCGTGATCGCCGTACCACTTAAGTCACTCATGGCGCTTGTAGCCGATGTCATTCTGGTTGGAAACCCTGTCGAGTATTGGTACGTAGTATAAGGACGTGTACCAAGCATAGCTGCACTACCTGCAGCAGTGCCGGAGTCTTGTAGAGCAGTGTCAAGCTTCTGTTGCGGTATGTCGCTGTATAATCCGTGGGGTGGAGAAGTCATGTACGTTCCTCCGATAGTGTCATAGTCCCGCCGAGTACGTAAACCGGTCGTGTATTTGTACTCGGTGTAAGGAGATGTTCCACCTATTGCTGTAGTGCTGCGAGCGTCACTGGTGATCATGTCGCTCTGTAGGTCAGTCGCTTCTTGATACGTCGCCCCTCTCGTTGTTGCTGCAGTTCCACTGGTAGCACTCGTAACTGATGTCACTCTTGTAAGAAAATCTGTCGAAAATTCGTACGTATACGGAGCTGTTGTACCTACA
Source organism: Wirenia argentea (assembly GCA_025802215.1). Classification (NCBI taxonomy): domain Eukaryota; kingdom Metazoa; phylum Mollusca; class Solenogastres; order Pholidoskepia; family Gymnomeniidae; genus Wirenia; species Wirenia argentea. Next base: position 2,194 of record WNLI01144393.1, read on the forward strand.
GCAGTAGCGCTCCTGGCACCAAGTGTGACCTTGCTTCCAACATCGGTTCCCTCTTGGTACGCGGCACCTCGAGTTAAGGCCGTTGTACCACTTAGGTCAGTGGTAGATACACCTGTTCTGGGCTCACCACCGTAGGACGCGTCAGATTCGTGTCTTTTGGGGACTCGTTCACCTTTTCGATCTAGGTCTGCTGATCGTATAGCCTTTTCATCTCCGTACATGTCTAATGGTTCGAGCGTTGTAAGTTTAGTTTCATAATAGTCGTCAGTTGTCGGAAGCGCGGTTGTAGTCATATGAGACTTGTATGTTTCTCCAATTCTTGTGTCACTTGGAGTCATTACTTGTTGATATTGACTCGCATACTTCGCATCATCAGCGGACGCAATTTGGTACGTCACATCTCGAGACCTTGCTGTAGTGTCGCCTATAACACTCGTAGCCGATGTCAGTCCGGTGTATATAGGATATTGTTCCGTGTAATAGCCGTCTTCTTTCGATGGTCTTTTGTAAGTGCTTACCTCAGTTTCCGATATACGTGGAGTTTGTGCAGTGCTACCTGCGGAGTCTTGTAGGCGAGAATCTTTAGAAGTGCCAAGATTCTCTCGCGATATGTCGCCGTAGAATCCGTCGGATTTAGAAGTCATGTACGTTCCTCCCACAGTGTCATAATCGGGTCTTGTTTGAAAATCTGTCGTGTATTTGTATTCGGTATAAGGAGGTCTTTCACCAACTGATGTAGTACTACGTGCATCACTTGTAACCCTGCCTCGAACATCAGACATTTCTTCGTACGCCGCATCTCCTTTTGTGATCGCTGGTCTGGTTACTTCACTGACATCTGTCGTAGCCGAGGTCGTTCTTTTAGGTAAACCTACCGAGTATTGATACATAGTATCAGGAGTTGTGCCACTAAGTGCACCCCTGTCTACCAGTCTCCCACCATCGATGTCTTCATGGTACTCATCGTGAGTCATGGCCATTGTACCACTTAGGTCAGTGGTAGCACTAGTAGCTGAGGTCATTCGCGAAGGAAAAGCAGTCGTGTATTGGTCCGTCGTATACGGAGCCGTACCACTCACAGTTGTACGACTGCGTGCAACAGTTGTTAACAATCTTTCGTCATCGGATTCTTCCATGTACGAATCTCGAGTTTTGGGAATTTTACCAGTCACGTCAGTGATAGCACTCGTAGCCGAGGTCATTCTTGTAGGAAAAGCTGTAGAGTATTGATATCTCGCATCTGTGGTAGCAGTTGTGGCGAAAAGCGTCTCGGAATAACCCGAGTATAAACTAGAATCTTTATCCGATGACTTGTGTGACGATACACCTCTTTTGGGCTCACCACCATAGGACGCGTCATATTCACCTCGTTTGAGTAATCTCTCGCCTTTTCTCTCTATATCTGCTGATCTTACAGCCGATGTCAGTCCGGTATAATATATAGGATATTTTTCCGTGTAATAAACGTCATCCTTCGATGGTTTTTTGTAAGTGCTTATCGCAGTTTCCGATATACGTGAAGTTTTGTCAGTGCTACCTGCGATTGAGTCTTGTAGGTGAGAATCTTTAGAAGTGCCAATATTCTCTCGCGATATGTCGCCGTAGAATCCGTCGGGTTTAGAAGTCATGTACGTTCCTCCCACATTGTCATAATCTGGCTTTGTATGAAAATCTGTCGTGTACTTGTACTCGGTATAAGGAGATCTTCCACCAACTGATGTAGTACTACGTGCATCATTTGTAATCCTGCTTCGAACATCATACACTTCTTCGTACACGGCATCTCCTTGTGTGACCGTTGTTCCGCCTACTTCACTGGCATCTCTCGTAACCGATGTAGTTTTTGCTGTAGGAAAATCTGTCGTGTGTTCGTACGTTGCACGCGGAACAGCACCCATTGCTGTAGCACTGCGTGCACTAGTTTTTGCCAATCTGCCATCATCGGTGTCTTCATGGTACATGTCGTGGGTTATGGCCATTGTACCACTTAGGTCAGTGGTAGCACTAGTAGCTGAGGTCATTCGTGAAGGAAAATCTGTCGTGTATTGGTCGGTCGTATACGGAGCCGTACCACTCACAGTTGTACCACTGGGTGCACCGGTTGTTAACAATCTTTCGTCATCGGGTTCTTCCATGTACGAATCTCGAGTTTTGGGAATTTTACCAGTCACGTCAGTGATAGCACTCGTAGCCGAGGTCATTCTTGTAGGAAAAGCTGTAGAATATTGATATCTCGCATCTGTGGTAGCAGTTGTGGCGAAACGCGTCTCGGAATAACCCGAGTATAAACTAGCATCTTTATCCGATGGCTTATATGGCGATACATGTGTTTTGGGCTCACCACCGTACGACGCGTCAGATTCACCTTTGAGTAATCTCTCACTCGTTCTCTCCATGTTCGCTGAGCTTACACCCGATGTCGGTCCGGTGTATATAGGATATTCTTCCGTGTAATAAACGTCATCCTTCGATGGTTTTTTGTAAGTGCTCACCGCAGTTTCGGATATACGAGAAGTTCTTTCAGCGCTACCTGCGATTGAGTCTTGTAGGCGAGAATCTTTAGAAGTTCCAATCTTCTGTCGCGATATGTCACTGTAGAATCCGTCGTGTTGAGAAGTCATGTATGTTCCTCCCACAGTGTCGTAATCTGGTCTGGTATAAGGAGCTGTTCTGTCGATTGCTGTAGTGCTACCTACATCAGTTTTGACTTCACTTCCAACAGGAGTCGCTTCATGGTACGTCGCCTCTTCTGTTCTGGATGCTCTTCCGCTGAGTTCCCTGGTAGCACTCGTGGCCGAGGTTAATCTGGCAGGAAAAGTTGAAGAGTATCGGTTCCGCGCACCAATTGTGACCTCGCTTCCAACATCGATTGGCTCTTGGTACACCACATCTCGACCTATGGCCGCTGTACCGCTTATGGCAGTAGTAGCACTCGTAGCCGATGTCACTCGTTTAGGAAAAGCAGTCGAGTATTGGTACGTAGAATAAGGAGCTGCATCAGCCTCAGCTGTACCAATCCGTGCATCTGTTTCAAACTGTCTTCCAAATTCCATCTCGTCTTGGTAGGCGTCGTGAGTTATGGCCGATCGGCCACTTCTGTCACTGGTAGCACTAGTAGCCGAGGTAGCTATTCTGGTAGGAAAAGTTGTCGCGTATTGATATGTCTCATCTCTAGTTGTGGCAGTTGGGATACCTACTCTGGATTCGGCACTTGTACGTACACCTGTCTCTGAATATTCTGCATAATAATGCGAGTACGCACTTCTCTTTTCTCCTGATGGCTCGTGTTCTAGATCGCATTTAGATGCGCCTCTCTCTTCGGGAATTATGTCGGATGCTTGACTAGGCTCCTTAGTGTAAATCCTGTCTGTTGTATACGCACCCCCAGCTTCGCCGTACGACGAATCATATTCATCTTTTGAGAATTGTCGCTTTGCCCGGACAACTTTATCAGCTTTCTTGGCCATTTCCGTTGCAGCACCCGAGGTAGAATAAGGAGCTGCATCAGCCTCAGTTGTACCCATCCGTGCATCTGTTTCAAACTGTCTTCCAACTTCCATCTCGTCTTGGTAGGCGTCGTGGGTTATGGCCGATCTGCCACTTCTGTCACTGGTAGCACTAGTAGCCGATGTAGCCATTCTGGTAGGAAACGTTGTCGCGTATTGATATGTCTCATCTCTAGTTGTGTCAATCGGGATACCTACTCCGGATTCAGCACTTGTACGTACACCTGCATAGTCTGCATAATAATGTGAGTACGCACTTCTCTTTTCTCCTGGTGGCTCGTGTTCTAGATCGCTTTTGGATGCACCTCTGTCTTCTCTACGGTAGCCATCTATTGTTTCTAAGAAGGCATCTCCTGGTTCTCCACCGTACCAAGCATCGTACTCGTCTCTTCCGAAATCTCGAATTGATCCAATATCTCTCTCGTCTTTTCGAGATATGTCTGATGATGGTATAACTTTTAGACCTCGATGGATGTCTCTGGGCTCGCCCGTTGTGGTTTTAGCTTCTGAACTAGGTAGTATTACGTTTTGATATCGACTAGAATCCTTGGTATGATCAGCCGATGCCAACTGGTAGGTCGCATCTCGAGATTTTGCAGTCGTATCGCCCGCAACACTCGTAGTCGAGGCCAGTCCTGTGTATATAGGATAGTCTTCCATGTAATATCCGTCTTCTTTCGATGGTTTTTTGTAAGTGCTAACTTCAGTTTCCAATATACGGGAACTCCTCCCCCCTCCCACCACAGTCGAGTCTTGTATGTGCGAGTCTTTATATATATCATGCATTTGTTGTGACCCATCGCTGTATATTCTGTCCGTTTTTGAAGTAACTATTCCTCCCACTGATTCATAATCCGGCCTGGTGCGAATAGATCCTGGGTATGGATATGTACCATATGGTGATGTAGCACTCATTGCTCTTCTGCTACTTGCGCCAATTGCTTCCTCACTTCCAACATATGTCGCTTCGTGGTAAACATCATCACGAGTTGCTTCCGCTCCCCCACTGAAGTCTCTAGTGACACCCCTAGACGGGCCCCTTCTTGTATAAACTGGATAGTCTTCTGTGTAATATTTCCCGGCTTTCGATGGTGTTTTGTAAGCGCTAACCATTTCATATACATGAGAAGTGCTTTCTCCGCCAGGCCCCCTTGTGTCCCGCATTCTATAATCTTTTGAAGTTATGCTCTTTTGTTGCGATAAGTCGGCGTATATTCCGCTGGGTTTCGAGGTCGTCATGCTATATTCTGGTTTCGCAGAAAAAGCTGTCGGGTGTTGGTACTCCGAATGAATTTGTTTTGAGGGTATGTCTCTGTCTTCATTATCACTCGTTCTTATACCTTCATGAACATATCCTAGATCGCTTTTGTATACATCTCTGGTTTGGTCACTTGTTTCTAAGAAAGCATCTAGCCCTCCACCGTACCACGCATCGTATTCGCCTCTTCCGATATCTCGCTCATCTTTTTTAGTTATATCAGCCGATCGTATAACTTTTACACCCCGTTGCGTGTCTCTTGGCTCGCTCGTTGTAATTTTAGCTTCAGCACTTGGTTCTACTTCTTGGTATTGACTAACATCCTTGGTGTGAGCCGTTGGTGCGAGTTTGTACGTTGGATCTCGAGATTTTGCAGTTGTATCGCCTACATCACTCGTAGCTGATGTCACTCCTGTGTATATTGGATAATCGTCCGTGTAATATAATCTTTCTGACGTCGATGGTTTTTTGTAACTGGTCACTCTAGTTTTCGATATACGGGGAGTGCCTTCCGCAGTTGAATCTTGTACTTGAGAGTCTGTAGAAATGCCATACTTTTGTCGTGATCTCTCTGGTTTCGAAGTAATAGAGGTCCCTTCCACTGCTTCATAATCCGCTCTGGTTCGACCAGTTGTTGGGTATGGATATGTAGCATAAGGCGATCTAGCACCTATTTCTGTCCTGCTACTTGCACCACTTACTCCCTTACTTCCAATATATGTCGCTTCTCGGCTCACCTCATCTAGAGACGTTGCTCCTGCCCCACCGAAATCACTCGCAACCGATGCCATTCTTGTATATACTGGATATTCTTCTGTGTAATATCTTCCGATTTGCGATGGTTTTTTGACAGTTTCAGACATACCGGAAGTGCTTTCCCTTCGACCTGTAAATGAGTCTCGAATTCGATAATCTTTAGACGTGATATCCTTTTCTTGCACTAAGTCGGTGTATATTCCCTCGTGTTTCGATGTTATCGGCGTTCCTTCAACTGTGCCATCATCGGTCTTAGTTGGAAAGGCGGGTGCGTGTTGGTATGCTGCATAAGATGTGTCAGCAACTGATGTACCGCTACGTGCAGCGGTTGTGACTTTTCTATCAACAGCGGATGTTTCTCGGTACGTCGCATCTCGACTAATAGCCGATACACCGCCTACTCCACTGGTTGCACTAGTAGCTGGTAACCGCGTGTGGTAATCTGCTGGGTATTGGTATGTCGTATCTTTACTATCTATATGTGTGTCGGGTTGACCACTTACGCCTGTGGCATCACTTGTAATAAAACCTGTGTCCGTATATTCTGTGTAATATTCAGAATAGCCAGAGTAGTAACTTTCTTTTTTCCCGGATTTCATATATAGCGTTGCATCGGTTTTGGATAGCACTGAGACCGCAGATTTTCTCATAGTGTGTTTTGGTATTTCGGAACTAGTAGGTTTTATATCGGTTTGTACATATCCTCGATCTCTAGATGCATCTCGCACTGTCTCCATGTAAGTGTCCTTCGTCTCTTGGAATGATTCCACGGGTTCATCAAACTCACCCATCTCGATACGACTGGTAGAACGGTCGATATCACCCTTTCTCTCTATGTCTTCTGATTTAACGGGCGTTACACTGTGGTAAATGTCCCTACGTCGTTCCGTTGTAATGTCAGTTTCAGGATAATATTCCCTTTTTGGATGCGCCCCCACATCCGCATATCCTTCGTACATTTCTCCAATTTTGCTATATCTTGGGGGCATTCCTTGCTGATGCTGACTGTCTCCCGTTGAACCAGGACCATGACCTTGGTACGTCACATCTCGAGACCTTGTGACTGTGTCGCCTTCAACACTCCCAATCGATGTTGCTTCTGTTTGCATGCGATATCCTTCTGTTGAATGTTCCCCTTCTTTAGATCGTTGTTTGTATGTGTCAACTAAAGCTTCTGATATTTCTGGCGTGCCTTTGGCACCAACAGCAGTGTATTCTTGCAGTGGATAATCTTTGGATGTGTCGTGTATTTGGTATGTATCCAAACCGCTATATACGTCGGGTTTTGAAACTCTGGATATTCGTTCCAGTGTCCCCTTATCCTGCATAGTTGGATAAGCAGTCGAATAATGATACCCAGCAGTAGCAGTTGCTACATCTCGCGCGACATATGGAATCTCTCTGGTTGTCTCGTCTCGAGTTGTGACCGATGCTCTACCTCCGACAGTGGTACCGCTTTTATGCAAACTTGCGGCATAGCGTTCCGAATGTGTAATAGGAAAATATTCGTCTTTAGTTTCCGGTGATTCTTTTTTCACGCCGTAAGTATCATACCCTTGAATACCCCTTTCTTTAGTATAGTCAACTTCCCTAAATGCATCCCCGGGCTCCTCGGTATACAATGCTTCCGAGGTACTCTCTCCCAAACGGTGTTTAGACGGGGGAATCCGTTCAGACGGCATTTTAGTTGTTTCGGTAGATTCCATTCGCTTTATATCTCGATATTTGTCAGCAGAGTCAACATATTCCATTTTTGTTTTAGATGGGTAATAATCTTCCAGTTTCCGATATTCGGATGGTACTTGTTTCGGCTGATCAATTATTTGTTTGGATAAACTCATTTTCAGTTCAGATATCACGGATGTTGGAACGATTTCGTATGAATCAGAAACGTGCTTACTGTAATCACGCTTGTTGTCCGATACCACATCCGCAGGCGATGTACTACGTACACTATCATGTAATCCCGAATCACCTTCATTGACATGTAACCCCTGACTAGTAACATATGTTGCCATAGTATCCGGAAGTTCTGAGAATGCGGATGCCTGTGAACTCTCATCCATTCGGATGGGTGTGTATTTTGGTGATATCTCTTTCGCTTGTTCGGGTTTGTATTGTGCTACACCCTCTATAGCTTCGTATGTGATGTGCGCGGGTATAGTTTCCGACACTTCACTTGGTGGCTTACTGTAGTCACCCGTCCCCCACACTAACGTTTGTACAGGTGATACGGCATTGAAATATGGTTTTCTAACACTTTGGGTGTATACGACGGCTTCTTCGTCTCCAGTAGGTATATCTTTAAGGATGTTTCTCTTAATATCTTCATAGTTTTCTGGTTCCAATGTCATCATTTGTGTATTTGATGTAAACACTACCTGTCTAGTGGGTAAAAGTGACGTATCCGTGCGTGCAGTATATGATTCAGCAGAGTGCATTTCGACATCACTCCGTGCAGATACATCTACCGGTATACCTTCCTTGGGATATTGGTCGATTGTGTCCCGACGGACATTTATATCAAGCTCCTTATCATCGGGATGGATACTAACTTCTGCCGCCTTATCTAACATACTGGCTGTCGGAATAAAAGTATCTAAATCTAGATATGCCTCATCAATTTCACAATAGTAGTTTTGCATATCCGCATCAATGTCGGGTTGTTTGTATTGTTCTTGCACCGGTATTTGTTCACGCGATAAACCACCCATGCGTTTTGAACTTTCGAACGTTAGTTTCGGATACTCCTCATTCGTTAGCCCCATATCTGTACCGCGATTCAGTGCACTTTGTAGCTTTGAGTATTCTCCCAAACTTGCCCTATCTTTACTTATACTATCTGAAATTCGTTTTGAACTCTCTAATTGGAGTTGCGCGTACTCAATGTCTGTTGGACAAAATCCTGTACCGAGTACTCTCTGTAGTGTGGAGTAGTCTACCACACTTGGCTTACTTTGAGTAAGTGCTGCTTGATATTCACCTTGGAGATTATTGTCTAAAACTTGACGTGAGTATTCTAGATGGGGTTTTGGTTCAGCACCACTGGGTGGTATGTCCACGACAGTGGATACTTTGTGCAGCTCAGAGTCATCGGTTATGATACTCGCCCTACTTTTTATTGCTTCGCTACTCCGGATTGGTAATGACGTTACATAGGTGTCTTTATCTGAGATTGCCGTGACAATTTCTTTTGGTTTACCATATACATCATGTATTGGGTATTTTGGTGCTCTAGTTTCTTTAGAACGTCTTTCATATGATGCCTCAGATGCACCTGTCTGTAAACCCTCCGGTTGGTCTGTATCACCCTTTTTATCCGTATAGACCCACGAGGAGCTATATGTGCCATCTGCTCTTTTTCGGCGTTTTTTGCGTTCTCTCGCAGAACGACGCGATTTCGATCGTTTATCATCAGAAATCTTATATGATTGAAGTAAGCTAGACCTACTACCTTTTCCTTGATATATTTTTGGACCTTCATAGTCTATAATCCGCTTATCATGCGAACGCGTTCTTCCACTTTCAGCCCCACTTGCGTCGTGTCTACCATCATCATCTATACGTGATTCTACAAGCGGAGAAGTGCGATGAATGGAACCGCTGTGCTTTATAGATCTATCGAATGAGCCGTCAGAAATATGTACTCTATCATCCAACCTGTCACTTACTAAGACTTGTTCATATGCATCGCGTACATCTTCTTTTGGAACACGAGTCTCTATCTTCTGGTAACGTTTATCATCCCCATAAACGATTTTGCTTGGTACGAGGCATAGCGTGTCGTCATATGATGCAGTTGGTGGTAGTTGTCTTTGTCCAAAAAATACGCTTTCTCTATATATGGGCATATCCCGTTTAACAACTAAACCTTGCTCTTGACCCTGTTCATATTCATACATTCCTATTAGTTCCTCGTGTCTCCATGTTTTGAAAGAAGTTACACCACTTAGACTTCCCTGACCAGGAATTCGATCATCTGTGTAGTACGAGTAATAGTAATAGTATTCTTCAGATGATATATTTGATTGTGAATCTTTGGTTCTCTGTGATTTGTCTTTGTGTTTTTTTATCTTAGTAGTTCGTGTTCTGCCATAGTCCTTTATTGATGTTTTGGAATCACTCATTCGTTTTGACGGATGAGATCGTCTACTACCAACTTTTACACCACCACTTCTCGATGATATGCTTCTGTGTTTCTTGACGGACATATCGTCAGACAGGACAGGCTTTTCATACGATACCATTGCAGTTTTTGATAGTCTCGTATAACCTTGCCTCGCTAATGGGTCATCATATTTCCTAGATTTACTATCCGATGCCGCTTTGTATTCATAATACGCGCCTTCTCCATGTCGACGTGACGGTTCAACATCAGTTATTGGTTGTGATATTTTACTCCTTTTTTCACTAAGAACACTAACTGTCATATGAGAATCGCGATATGGGAATGCGTGAATGTCTCCATCCGCAGTGTCATGTGGCATTTGCCTTATTACATCTACTTTACTTCCACCCTTCACTCTAGATATGTCATTGGCTGATTTTCCATATTCAATTATTTGTGATCTCCCACTTGCACCCACTGAACGATCGTAAATGACGTCCTCCCTACTTTTTGAACCGAGATTAAATGGATATACCAACATTTGTGACGGGGTACCATCTACTTTACCCTGCATCCTAGCCATAGACGACTTTTCATATGGTTTCTTTCCGTCCACAATACCACGCGATGCAACTGTATGTGACATATCACTCGTGTCCAGTGTACGGTCAGGTCGAAAGTGATACGATTCTTTCTCTCTTAGTGTACGGTCACTTGATATTCTTTTAGCAGGATCGTGATACACAAGAGTCATGCTGTTTTTAGTAGCTGCTATCTTGGAATCTTTCAACCCAAGTTGTATCATTTGATCTCCATCGTCTATACCAACCGATGACTTTGATCCATACTTCGATTGACGATCTCCGTCGTCGAGAATGAATGTGGTAGAATCTTGTCCAATTTTTGACCCCCTGTATGCAAGTGAGGCGTGTGATTCGTGACGCGGAAAGCTTTCAGACAAAGCGCTGTCTCTCGAATGTTGTGATGTTTTGTAACTTGGTACAGATACTTTACTGCCATGGCCCATTAGCTTTAATCTAGACGACGTTTCGTAAGGTGTCTTTCCCTCTACAACACTACGCGGCACACCTTTACGAGATACATCGCTGGTGTCCAGTGTACGATCAGGACGAAAACGATATGATTCTTTCTCTCTGAGCGTTTGATCACTAGACATCCTTTTTCCTGAATCACGATACCCAAGCGACAAGCTATCCTTAGATGTTGATAATTTTGATTCTCTAACACCAAGTTCTATCATATCATGGTCTTTAGCAAGGGAGTACGTTGATTCGTCTTTTGGGCGATAATCAGCCAGTGAACTACGATGGTCTAATTGAGTGGATGGTGTAGGTACTTGCTGACTTTGTGACCCGCGGTACACAAGGTCTACGTCATCTCGTGATAACTTTAATTGTGACGTCTTACTACTAGCATTATCCTTCTGCATGTACGATGGATGTTCGAATATCTTATGGGAAATATGGATAGCAGAAGGATAGTCGTGTGATATGTCGTGTTTTGACCGCGAGAGACTGCGGTGTACATACTGGTCAGATCGTTTACCATCACGTAAAGCCACATTAGCCTCATCAAGTATACCTTCTTCGGGTATATAAAATGCCGTGGCGCTCACACCTGATATCTCACTGCTTATTTTCTCGTGACCTCGGTGTGTCAGATGGGAATCATGGTATGGAATGCTTTGAAGTGCTGCGCTGTCTCGTTCAGTTGAATGTTTCGATGTTTTACGACTTGGAACAAGTACGCTACTTCCATCCTCCATTAGCGTTAATCTCGACGATTTTTCAAACGTCTGTCCGTCCACAACACTGCGTGATACAGACTCAGCAGAGACGTCACTCACGTCCATCGTACGATTAGGTCGAAAGTGATATGATTCTTTCTTTCTAAGTTTGCGATCACTGGACATCCTTTTGGTTGGATCGTGATATGCAAGCGATATGCTATCCTTACAAGCTGCTATTTTGGAATCTTTTAGTGTAAGATTTATCATTTCACTTCCTTCGTCCTTAGCGATAGATGACTTTGACACAATATCCTTCATTAGCGTTAATCCTGACAACTTCTCATACGGTGTCTTTCCCTCTACCACACTGTGCGATACACTTTTACCCGACACGTCACTCACATCCATTGTACGATCAGGTCGAAATTGATAGGATCCTTTCTCTTTAAGTTTTTGAGCGCTAGACATTCTTTTCCTAGAACCATGATACTCAAGCGACAAGCTATCCATACATGACGCTATTTTTGACTCTTTAGTAACAAGTTCCGTCAATTCACGGTCTTGGCCATTAGAAATGGAGGACTTTGACGCATCTTTTAGAAGATAATCGCCTAATGAGGTTTGGTGATCTGGTTTACTGGATGTCATATCAATTCGGCTACGGACGGATTTGTCTGCCACTGGAGACTGTTTACGATCGGGAATGAATGATGGAGGTTCTTGTTCACTTCTTGACCCACCGTACGAATGTTCGACTCCGTATCGTGATGAGGTTAATTTTGACGGCGTGTCCCTTATGGCATCCTTCCGTTCGTATGATGGATGTTCATATATATCGCGTGAAATGTGGACATCGGAAACATAGTCGGGTGTTATATCTTGTTTTGAACGCGACTCAAGTCCTCTAGATGCACTACGGTGCACGTACTGGTCAGATAGTTGACTGTCGCGTGAAGCCACCTTCGCGTCATGATAGATACCTTGTTCGTGAGTTCGGGATATTGTGGCACCCTCTCCTGATATGTCACTTCGTACTTGCTCTCGACTACGAAATGTTTCCTTTGACTCATAAGGGAATCGTTGTAACAAAACGCTGTCTCGGCCAATTGAATGTTTCGATGGCATGTGGCTTGAATCGAATACTCTATTTCCATCATCCATTAACGTTAATCTCGACGATTTTCCCAACGTTCCACCTACACCACTACGCGATGCAGATTCTTCCGCGACGTCACTCACGTACTTTGTCTGATCAGGTCGAAAGTGATATGATTCTTTCTTTCTAAGTTCGCGGTCACTCGACATTCTTTTGGAAGGATGATGATATACAAGCGATATGCTATCCTTACTCTCTGCTATTTTGGATTCTTTGCGTGTAAGATCTATCATTTCACTTCTTTCCTCCTTAGCGATAGATGACGTTGACACATATTTCGATTGAAGACCGTCGACTAATGAGGTATCTCGACCCAGTTTTATTGATGCCGTATCGATTCTACTACGGACTGTTTTATCCGACAATTGTGATTCTTTGTGATCGGGAATGAATGACAATGGCTCTCCTCGAGTTTTCGACCCGTCGTCCGAGAGTACAATGCTGCCTTTCGATACTGCGTAGTGTGGAGATATATCACTCACTCGATCGCGGTGTGTGTACGATGGATGTTCTGATATCTTACGAGAAATATGCATATCAGAAAGATAGTCGCGATATATGTCTTGTTTTGACCGCGATGTACTGCGGTGTACATACTGGTCTGACAGTTTACTGTCGCGTAAAGCCACCTTCCCCACGTCATAATATACACCCCGATCGTAAATACGGGATGCTGTGGCGTCTATTCCTGATCTCTTACTGCTTATTTTCTCGTGACTTTGATGTGATGATTGAGAATGGCTTTGAAGCGCGTCGCTGTCCCGTTTGGTTGAATATTTCGACGTTTTGAGATCTGGAACAACTACTATACTTCCATCCTTCATTAGCGTTAATCTCGACGACTTCTCGTAAGGTGTCTTTACATCTACAGCACTGCGTGATACAGACTCAGCAGAGACGTCACTCACGTCCATCGTACGATCAGGTCGAAAGTGGTATGATTCTTTCTTTCTAAGTTTGCGATCACTGGACATCCTTTTGGTTGGATCGTGATATGCAAGCGATATGCTATCCTTACAAGCTGCTATTTTGGAATCTTTTAGTGTAAGATTTATCATTTCACTTCCTTCGTCCTTAGCGATAGATGACTTTGACACAATATCCTTCATTAGCGTTAATCCTGACAACTTCTCATACGGTGTCTTTCCCTCTACCACACTGTGCGATACACTTTTACCCGACACGTCACTCACATCCATTGTACGATCAGGTCGAAATTGATAGGATCCTTTCTCTTTAAGTTTTTGAGCGCTAGACATTCTTTTCCTAGAACCATGATACTCAAGCGACAAGCTATCCATACATGACGCTATTTTTGACTCTTTAGTAACAAGTTCCGTCAATTGACGGTCTTGGCCTTTAGAAATGGAGGACTTTGACGTATCTTTTGGAAGATAATCGCCTAATGAGGTTTGGATATCTGGTTTACTGGATGTCATATCAATTCGTCTACGGACGGATTTGTCTGCCACTTGAGACTGTTTACGATCGGGAATAAATGATGGAGGTTCTTGTTCACTTCTTGACCCACGGTACGAATGTTCGACCCCGTATCGTGATGAAGTTAATTGTGACGGCGTGTCCCTTATGGCATCCTTCCGTTCGTATGGTGGATGTTCAGATATCTCGCGTGAAATCTGGACATCGGAAACATATTCGGGTGTTATGTCTTGTTTTGAACGCGACCCAAGTCCTCTAGATGCACTACGGTGCACATACTGGTCAGATAGTTGACTGTCGCGTGAAGCCACCTTCGCGTCATAATAGATACCTTGTTCGTGAGTTCGGGGTGGCGTGGCCCCCACTCCTGATATCTCACTTCGTACTTGCTCGCCACTACGAAATGTATCTTTTGACTCACAAGGGAACCTTTGTACCGAAACGCTGTCTCGGTCAATTGAATTTTTCGATAGCAAGCGACTTGGAATGACTACTCTACTTCCATCATCCGTTAACGTTAATCTCGACGACTTTTCCAACGTCCCTTTACTACGTTCACCACTACGAGAAGGAGATTCTTCCAAGACCTCACTCACGTCCTTTGTCCGATCAGGTCGAAAGTGGTATGATTCTTTCTTTCTAAGTTTGCGGGCACTCGACATTCTTTTGGTAGGATCATGATATGCAAGGGATATGCTATCTTTACTCGCTGCTATTTTGGAATCTTTGCCTGTAAGATCTATCATTTCACTTCGTTCGCCTTCATCTACAGATGACTTTGACACATATGTAGATTGAAGACCGTCGACTATTGAGGTCTGTCGACCCAGTTTTGTTGATGCTGTATCGATTCTGCTTCGGACAGTTTTATCCGACAATTGGGACTCTTTTCGATCGGGAATGAATGACATTGGTTCTTCTCGACTTTTTGACCCGCGGTACGAAAGCCCAACGCTGCCTTTCGATACTACATATTGCGGAGATATATCGCTCACTCTATCGTCGTGTGTATATGATGGCTGTTCACATATCTTACGCGTGATGTAGACATCAGAAAGATAGTCGGGTGATATGTCTTGTTTTGACCGCGATGTACTGCGGTGTACGTACTGGTCGGACAGTTTACTGTCGCATGAAGCCACCTTCCCAACATCATAATATTCACCACGGTCGTGAATACGGGATGCTGTAGGGCTAACCCCTGACATCTTACTGCTTATTTTCTCGTGACTTTGAAGTGATAAATGAGAAGGGGGGCTTTGAAGCTTTTCGCTTGCCAGTTTGGCAGAATATTTCGATGTTTTGCGATCTGGTTCAAATACGTTACTTCCATCCTTCATTAGCGTTAATCTCGACGACTCGTAAGGTGTTGTTACACCTACACCCCCACGCGATACACTTTTACCAGACTGGCCGCTCACTTGCATAGTACGATCAGGTCGAAATTGATACGATTCTTTGTCTGTAAGTTTGTGAGCGCTAGATACTCTTTTTCTAGAATCATGATAGTCAAGCGAGTCCTTCGATGTTGCTATTTTTGAGTCTTTAGAAACAAGTTCCCTCATTTCACGGCCTTGGCTTTGGCCCTTAGAAAAAGAGGACGTTGAAGCATCTTTTGGAAGATAATCGCCTAATGAGGTTTGGAGATCTGGTTTACTGGATGTCATATCGATTTGACTACGGACGGATTTGTCTGCTATTTGAGACTCTTTGTGATCCGGCAAGAATGGTGGGGGTTCTTGTTGACTTTTTGACCCACGGTACGAAAGTTCGGCACCGTCTTGTGACCTCCTTAATTTTGACTGCGTACCACTTACGTCACCTTTTAGCATGTACGATGGATGTTCGGAAGTATGGACATCGGTAATATGGTCGAGTTTTGACCGCGCCTCGAGTCCTTTATAGAGACTGCTGTATACATGCTGTTCGGATAGCTTATTGTCGCTTGAAACACCCTGATCGAGAATCCGAGAAGACGTGGCGCTCACTCTGGATATTTTACTGCTTATTTCCTCTTGACTACGAGGCGTCAAATGTGATTCGCGATATGGTAGACTCTGCAGCGCTACGATGTCTCGTTCGGTTGACCCTATTTGAGCTAATTTCGACTTTTCGTGAGTTGTCTTACCACCGCCCCGCGATGTCTTTCTTACTTGCGAACCTTCCCGATCGGATCCAGGTTCTTCTCCACTTTTAGCATCACGATATTGGTCAGCAACGCTGTCTTTTGATAACATTACTTGTGAGTTTGTCCAAGCGACATTACCCTCTTCTATGTGCGAAGGCACTTCACGTATGCTACCAGTAATATTGGTATACGAAATATAGTTGGATGGTACTTGTTTTGTGGGTGAATGGAGTCCTGCAGTTCTACTACTGTATATACCTTGATCAACTAATTTCACCTGATGATCAACTCCCGCCTTTGCGAAATGAAATGCGTCTTGTCCTTGTTGCTCTGATCGTGCAAAATCTGTCATTGGCTGTGATATTTTACCGCTTAATCTCTCAATGCGACCGCCAATTGTCTCCAAATCCGTCACTTGCTGTGATATTTTACCACCTCTTTCAGTACGGCCACTAATTGGGAGGGCGGTACTGTCTATTTCTGTTGTGCGCCATATTGCCTGATCGGGAGATTTAATATCGTGATCTACTACCGCTTTTGCCTGGTGATATTCGCCTTGTTCTTGTGTATCTGCTCGTGCATGTATCGTCATTGGTTGAGATATTTTAGCGCTTTTTTCGGTAAGACCGCCAATAGTTGTCATATCTCGATATGGAGGAACGACACTCTCTTTTTCTGTTGTATGTTTTTGACTTTTAAAATTTACTTTACTTCTACCTTCCATTTCGGATTTCTCATCGGCTAACTCGCCGGACTCAATTCTCTGGCTTATCTTATCGCCGTAAAGTGTACCATCGGAAATGAATGTCATGGTTTCTTCACGACTTTTTGTAACCGTCGGTCGCACAGCCCTGTCTCTGTCAGTTGAGCGTCGTGAGATTGTAGGACTTGGCAAACGCACGTATCCCTCCTCCATTTGAGACAATCTCGACGACTTGTCATGGTCGGTTATTTTATCAGTACGCGATACACCTTTGTGCAAAACTTCGTCACTAAGTTCCAATGTACGATCCGGTCGAAATTGATACGAATCTTTTTCTCTAAGTTTTTGGTCACCGGAGTCTTTTAGCGTATATTTGGATGGTATCCGCTCATGAATGCTCCCGCTATCTTCCAATGTGTGTATTTGCGGTTGTTTTCCTTCGTCTACTTTACTTCTACCTTTCCTGTCAGATTGCTCGTCGGTAAGTTTTCCTTGTCCAATTCTCACTGATCTCTCACTCGCATAACCTGGACGATCGGAAATTAATGATGTAGGCTCTTCGCGACTCTTTACACTTGCGAGCTGTTGACTTGGTACCATATCGATTCTGCTTCGAATGGATTTCTCGCGATCAACCGCAGCCTTTGCGTATTGGGAGTCGTTTTGTCCGTGTATATCGGATCGTACAACATCTGTAATTGGCTGTGATATGTTACTGCTTTTTTCACCAAGACCAGTAATTTTCATGCGAGAATCGCGATAGGGATGAATGGCACTTCTATCTTCTATTGTGTGTATTTGTGGTCGTCTTCCAACACCTAATTTACTTCCACCTTCCCTTTCGGTTTTATGATCGGAAACGAAGGGTATAGACTCTGCTTGACTTTTTATGACACTTTGACTCGCGCTATCGTCTCGTTCAGTTGAGGGTTTCGTGGTTTTTTGAATCGGGAATATCATTCGACCTTCCTCGTCCATTTCAGTTAATCTCGGCGATTTTTCGTACGGTGAAATTTCACTTGCCACCGTACGCAAAACACTTTCATGCGACACTTCGCTCGCATCCATTCTGCGATCGGGTCGAAAGTGATATGATTCTTTGTCTCTGAGTTTTTGGTCACTGGACATTCCTTTTGCGGAATCATGATACACAAGCGACATGCTGTCCTTAGATGAAGCTATCTTTGAGTCTGTAATAATAATTTTTACTTCATCATCTTTATTCTGATCAAAAGTGGCTTTCGACGTATATTTAGATGGCTTTTTTTCTGATGATGCGCTAGCTATATGTTGTTGACTTGGAGCCGTATCGATTCTGCTTCGAATGGATTTATCGCGATCAATGACAGTCTTTGCATATTGGTAGTCTTCAGGTCGGGGTATATCTGATCGTGCAGTCTCCGCAATTTGTTGTGATATTTTACTGTCTTTTTCAGTAAGGGGACTACTTTGCATGCGAGAATCGTGATAAGGATAAACTACACCGCTACCTTCCGTTTTGTCACTTTTGTGTGTTTGTGGTTGTCTTCCTACATCAATTTCACTTCCACCTTCCCTTTCTGATATATTATCGGTTAGCTTTCCATGCTCTGTTTTCCAGGATCGCTCACTATCATCCATTGTACGATCGGAAATGAATGGGATAGTTTCTTCCCGACTTTTTGTGGCGCTTGGGTGCGCGATGCTGTCTCGCTCTCGTTCGTGTGGAGTTCTAGAGGTTTTATGACTTGGGAAAACCACTCTACTTCCCTCCTCCATTGGAGATAATCTCCACGATTTTTCATACGGTGTCCCTTCCTCGGCTACACTGCGCGATACTGTTTTATGTGACATCTCACTTGTATCCACTGTATGACTGACTGGGAAGTAATATGGTTCTTTTTCTCTTAGTTTTTGGTCAGTTGACATTTCTTTTGCAGAAACGTGATGTTCAAGCGATGTGTTGTCTTTAGGTGAAGCTACCTTTGATTGTGTAATAAGTATTTTTCCTTCATCGTCTGCATACTTGTCAATAGAGGCCGTTGATGGATACTTATTAATATAGGCTTTTGACGTATGTTTGTATGGAATTTTTTCAAATAAAGCGCTTTCTACATCTAATTGAGTTGGTACCATTTCGGTTCTGCCCCGATTGGATTTCTCGCGATCAATTTCCACCCTTGCATATTGGTCAGGTTCGTGTACATCTGATCGTCCAAAATCCGTAATTGGGTGTGATATTTTACTGTCCTTTTCAGTAAGACCAATAATGTGCATGCGAGAATCGCGAGCTATCTCATCGGTTAGCTTTCCATGCTCAGTTCTTCGGGATCGCTCACTCCCATCCACTGTACGATCGGAGATGAATGTGATAGGTACTTCGTGACTTTTTGAGACACTTGGGGCCACCGCACTCTCTCGTTCGCTTGATACCCTTGAAGTTTTTTGACTCGGTAAAACCACCCTACTTCCCTCCTCCATTCGAGGTACCCTCGACGGCTGTTCATACCGTGTTATTCCCGTTGCCACTTCCATTGTTTGCATTTGTGCTTGTAGTCCCACATCTATTTTACTCCCGCCTTCCCCGTCAGTTTTGTTATCCATAAGCTTTCCTTGTCCAATTTTCGATGATCTCCCACTCGCATAACCAGGACGATCGGACATGAATGACGTAGATTGTTCGCGACTTTTTACACAAGGGAGCGCGCCGCTATCTCGTTCGCTTGGGGTTCTAGATGT
>WNLI01144393.1:21816-36035 GCA_025802215.1 Wirenia argentea
ATGAATGACGTAGATTGTTCGCGACTTTTTACACAAGGGAGCGCGCCGCTATCTCGTTCGCTTGGGGTTCTAGATGTATGGCTTGGTAAAGCCACCCTACTTCCCTGTTCCATTCTAGATAATCTCGATGACTTTTCATGCAGTGACATTTTTTCTGAGGCCGTGCGCGATAGACTTTTATGCGATAACTCACTAGCGTCCACTGCATGTTGGTAACTTGACGTTGGTTTTGCAGAATCACGATATTCGAGAGATGTGTCGTCCTTAAGTGAAGCTATCTTTGATTCTGTAATGACAATTTTCCCAGCATCATCTGTATACTTGCCAATAGACGCCTTTGATGGATCATTGTCAATATGGGCCTTTGGCGTATATTGGGGAGGACTCTTTTCATATAAAGCGCTTTCCGTATGTTGTTGACTTTGTGCGACATCGATTCGGCTCCGAATGGATTTCTCTTGACCAACGTCAGCCTTTGAATATTGGTAGTCGTCTGGTTCGTATATATCGGATCGTGCAAGATATGTAATTGGCTGTGATATGTTACTGCTTTTTTCCTCACGACCACTAATTTTCATGCGAGAATCGTGGTAGGGATGACCGGAAATTCTATCTTCTGTTGTGTGTAGTTGTGGTCGTCTTCCAACATCTACTTTACTCCTACCTTCAGTTTCAGTTTTATGATCTGAAACGAAAGTAATGGACTCTTCTGGACTTTTTGTGACACTTTGGCCAGTAATATTGTCTCGATCAGTTGAGAGTTTGGAGGTTTTTTGAATCGGTAATATCATTCGACCATCCATTTCAGTTAATCTCGTCGACTTTTCATCCGGTGTAATTTCCGTTGCCTCCGTACGCGATACAGTTTTAGGTGACACTTCAGTCGCATCCATTGTCCGATCGGGTCGAAAGTGATATGATTCTTTTTCTCTTAGTTTTTCGTTACCGGACATTCCTTTTGCAGCATCATGATATAAAAGCGACATGCTGTCCTTGGATGAAGCTATCTTTGAGTCTGTAATGATAATTTTCACTTCTCCATCTTTCTTGTTATCAATAGTTTCTTTCGACGTACATGGTATTGTTTCAGATAAGGCGCTTTCTATATATTGCTGACTTGGTACCATATCGATTCTGCTCCTAATTGATTTCTTGCGATCAACCACCGCATTTGCATATTGGTAGTCGTCCGGTCCGCGTATATCTGATCGTGCAAAACCCGCCATTGGATGTGATATGTTACTGTCCTTTTTAGTAGGAGCACTACTTTGCGCACTGGAATCGCGATAAGAATGAACGACATCACTCTCTTTGTGTATTTGTGGTTGTCTCCCTACATCTACTTTACTTCCACCTTCCCTTTCCGATATCTCATCGGTTAGGTGACCATGCTCAGTTCTCCGGGTTCGCCCACTGTCGTCCATTGACCGATCAGAAATGAATATGGTTGGTTTTTCGCGACTTTTTGTGGCGCTTGGGAATGTGATGCTGTCTCGGTCTCGTTCATTTGGGGTTCTAGACGTTTTATGACTTGGTAAAACCACCCTACTTCCCTCCTCCATTCGAGTTACTCTCGACGGCTGTTCATACCGTGTTATCCCCGTTGCCACTTCCATTGTTTGCATTTGTGCTTGTAGTCCGACATCTATTTTACTGCCGCCTTCCCTGTCAGATTTGTCATCCATGAGCTTTCCTTGTGCAATTCTCGCTGATCTGCCACTCGCATAATCTGGACGATCGGACATGAATGACGTATGCTCTTCGCGACTTTTTACACTTGGGAGCGGGCCGATCTCTTGTTCGCTTGGGATTCTAGATGTTTTGAGACTTGGTAAGACAATCCTACTCCCCTGCTCCATTCGAGTTATTCCCGACGACTTTCCATACGGTGTCATTTCTTCTGCAGCCATACGCGACACACTTTTATGTGACATCTCACTCACGTCAACTGTACCATCAGGACGAAAAACGTATGATTCTTTCTCTCTAAGTTTTTGGTCACTTGATATTAGTTTTGCAGAATCATGATATGCGAGGGATGTGCCGTCCTTATGTGAAGCTATCTTTGATTCTGTAATGACAATTTTCCCTTCATGGTCTGCATACTTGTCGCTGGAGGGCTTTGATCCATACTTATGAATTGAGGCCTTTGCCGTATATTTTGATGGAATTTGTTCCGATAAAGCGCTTTCTATGTGCTGCTGACTTGGAACCATATCGATTCTGCTTCGAATGGATTTCTCGCGATCAAACGCACCCTTTGCGTATTGGGAGTCGTCATGTTCGTGTATATCCGATCGTGCAATATCTGCACTTGGTTGTGACATTTTACTGCTTTTTTCAGCAAGAGCACTAGTTTTCCTGCGAGAATCCCGAATCCCTCTATTTTCCTCATCCATTCGAGGTAATCTTGACGACTGTTCATACCGTGTCACTCCCGTCGCCACTTCCAATGTTTGTATTTGTGCTTGTAGTCCAACATCTACTTTACTCCCTCCTTTCCTGTCAGATTTGTCACCTATGAGCTTTCCTTGTCCAATTCTCGCAGATATCTCACTTACATAACCGGAACGATCGGAAATGAATGACGTAGGCTCTTCGCGACTTTTTACACTTGGCAGCGCGCCGCTATCTCGTTCGCTCGGGGTTCTAGCTGTTGTATGGCTTGGTAAAACCATCCTACTTCCATGTTCCATTCTAGATAAGCTCGACGACTTGTCATACAGTGGCATTTCTTCGGCGGTCGTACGCGATAGACTTTTATGCGATACCTCACTCACGTCCATTGTACCATCAGGACGAACGAGATATGATTCTTTTTCTCCAAGTTTTTGGTAACTTGATGTTGGTTTTGCAGAATCACGATATGCGAGCGATGTGTCATCCTTAGGTGACGCTATCTTTGATTGTGTACTAACAATTTTCCCTGCATCATCTGCATACTTGCTAATAGAGGTCGTTGATGGATCCTTGTAGATAGAGGCCTTTGGCGTATATTGGGATGGAAGTTTTTCAGATATAGCGCTTTCTGTATGCTGTTGACTTGGTGCCGTATCGATTCTGCTTCGAATGGATTTCTCGTGATCAACTTCGGCGTTTGCATATGGGTAGTCGTCTGGTTCGTGTAAATCGGATCGTGCAAGATCTGTAATTGGATGTGATATGTCACTGCTTTTTTCAGCACGACCACTAATTTTCATGCGAGAATCGTGGTAGGGATGAACGACAGTGTTATCTTCTGTTGTGTGTAGTTGTGGTTGTCTTCCAACATCTACTTTGCTCATACCTCCCATTTCAGTTTTATGCTCTGAAACGAAAGTAATGGACTCTTCTGGACTTTTTTTGACACTTTGGCCCGCGACATTGTCTCGATTAGTTGAGAGTTTGGAGGTTTTTTGAATCGGTAATATAATTCGACCTTCCTCGTCCATTTCAGTTAATCTCGTCGACTTTTCATCCGGTGTAACTTCCTTTGCGACCGTACGCGATACAGTTTTAGGTGACACTTCACTGGGATCCATTGTTCGATCGGGTCGAAAGTGATATGATTCTTTTTCTCTTAGTTTTTCGTCACTTGACATTCCTTTTGCAGCATCATGATATAAAAGCGACATGCTGTCCTTGGATGAAGCGATCTTTGAGTCTGTAATGGCAATTTTCACTTCACCATATTTATTCTTATCAATTGTTGCTTTCGATGTACATGGTATTTTTTCGGTTAAAGCACTTTCTATGTATTGTTGACTTGGTACCATATTGATTCTGCTCCGAATGGATTTCTCGCGATCAACTGCCGCCTTTGCATATTGGTAGTCGTCAGGTCCGTGTATATCTGATCGTGCAAAATCCGTCATCGGGTGTGATATTTTACTGTCCCTTTCAGTAAGACCACTAATTTGCGTGCGAGATTCGCGATAAGGATGAACGACACTGCTAGCTTCCGTTTTGCGAATTTGTGATTGTGTTCCTACATCTACTTTACTTCCGCCTTCCCTTTCCAATATCTCATCACTTAGATTTCCATACCCAGTTCGCCGGGATTGACCACCGCCGTCCATTGACCGATCGGAAATGAATGGGGTAGGTTTCTCGCGACTTTTTGTGTCGCTTGGGAGTATGATGCTGTCTCTGTCTCGTTCACTTAGGGTTCTCGACGTTTTATGACTTGATAAATTCACTCTACTTCCCTCCTCCACCCGAGTTACCCTTGACGGCTGTTCATACCGTGTTATTCCCGTTGCCACTTCCAGTGTTTGTATTTCTGCTTGTAGTCCAACATCTACTTTACTCCCTCCTTCATTGTCATATTTGTCATCTACGAGCTTTCCTTGTGCAATTCTCGCTGATCTGCCTCTCGCATAATCTGGACGATCAGACATGATTGACGTATGCTCTTCGTAACTTTTTACACTTGGGAGCGGGCCGCTATCTCGTTCGCTTTGGATTCTAGATGGTTTGGAACTTGGTAAAACAATCATATTCCCCTGCTCCACTCGACTTATTCCCGACGACTTTCCATACGGTGTCATTTCATCTGCAGCCGTACGCGACACACTTTTATGTGACATCTCACTCACGTCAACTGTACCGTCAGGACGAATCACGTATGATTCTTTCTCTCTAAGTTTTTGGTCACTTGATAGTAGTTTAGCAGGATCATCATGTACGAGGGATGTGCCGTCCTTATGTGAAGCTATCTTTGATTCTATAACGACAATGTTCCCTTCATCATCTGCATACTTGTCACTAGAGGCCTTTGATCCATACATATCAATCGGGGCCTTTGACGTATATTTTGATGGAATTTGTTCAGATAAAGCGCCATCTATGTGCTGTTGACTTGGTACCATATCAATTCTACTTCGAATGGATTTCTCGCGATCAAACGCAGCCTTTGCGTATTGGGAGTCGTCTTCTCCGTGCATATCTGATCGTACAAAATCCGTAATTGGGTGTGACATTTTACTTCTCTTTTCAGTATGACCACTAATTTGCATGTGAGAATCGCGAGATATCTCATCGGTTAGCGTTCCATGCTCAGTTCTTCGGGATCGCTCACTGCCATCCATTGTACGAGCGGAGATGAATGGGATAGGTACTTCGTGACTTTTTGAGACACTTGGGGCCACGGCACTCACTCGTTCGCTTGATGCCCTTGAAGTTTTTTGACTCGGTAATACCACCCTACTCCCCTCTTCCCCTCTTTCATACGGTGTTATTTCCACTGAGACTTCCATTGCGTGTATTGTTGGTTGTAGTTTGACGTCTACCTTACTCCCACCTTCTCTGTCATCGGTGAGTTTCCCTGCTATTCTCGCTGATCTCTCACTCGCATAACCAGAACGATCGGAAATGAATGACGTAGGCTTTTCGCGACTTTTTACACTTGGTAGCGCACCGCTATCTCGTTCGCTTGGGGTTCTAGATGTTGTATGGCTGGGGAAAACCACTCTCCTCCCCTGCTCCAATCGAGTTAATCTCGTCGAATTTTCATACAGTGGCGTTTCTTCTGCGGTCGTACGCGATATACTTTTATGCGATAGCTCACTCACGTCCACTGTACCATCAGGACGAACGAGATATGATTCTAGTTTTTGGTAACTTGACATTGGTTTTGCAGAATCACGATATGCGAGCGATGTGTCGTCCTTACGCGAATCTATGTTTGATTCTGAAATGACAATTTTCCCTGCATCATCTGTAGGCTTATACTTTCCAATAGAGGCCTTTGATGGATACTTGTCAATAGAGGCCTTTGGCGTATATTGGGATGGAACTTTTTCATATAAAGCTGTTTTTGTATATTGTTGACTTGGTACCACATCGATTCTGCTCCGAATGGATTTCTCGTGATCAACTTCCGCCTTTCCATATTGGTAGTCGTCTGGTCGCTGTATATCTGATCGTGCAGTATCAGTAATTGGTTGTGATATTTTACTGCTTTTTCCAGCAAGACCACTAATTTTCATGCGAGAATCGCGATATGGACGAACGACATTGCTATCTTCTGTTGTGTGTAGTTGTGGTCGTCTTCCAACATCTACTTTACTCCCACCTCTTTCAGTTTTATGATCTGAAACGAAATTTATGGACTCTTCTTGACTTTTTGTGTCAATTTTCCCCGCGACATTGTCTCGTTCAGTTGAGAGTTTGGAGATTTTTTGAATAGGTAATATCATTCGACCTTCCTCATCCATTTCAGTTAATCTCGACGACTTTTCATCCGGTGTAATATCCTTTATGACCGTACGCGATACAGTTTTAGATGACACTTCACTTTTACCCATTGTTCGATCGGGTCGAAAGTTATAAGATTCTTTTTCTCTTAGTTTTTCGTCACTGGACATTCCTTTTGCAGCATCATGATATAAAAGTGACACACTGTCCTTAGATGAAGCTATCTTTGAGTCTGTAATGGTAATTTTCACTTCGCCATATTTATTCTTATCATTAGTTGATTTCGATGTGTATGACATTTTTTCAGTTAAAGCGCTTTCTATATATTGTTGACTTGGTACCATATCGATTCTGCTCCGAATGGATTTCTCGCGATCAAACGCAGCCTTTGCGTATTGGTAGTCGTCAGGTCCGT
Source organism: Wirenia argentea (assembly GCA_025802215.1). Lineage (NCBI taxonomy): Eukaryota > Metazoa > Mollusca > Solenogastres > Pholidoskepia > Gymnomeniidae > Wirenia > Wirenia argentea. The sequence continues at coordinate 28,409 of WNLI01144393.1, forward strand.
GTATATCTGATCCTGCAAAATCCGTAATTGGGTGTGATATTTTACTGCTCTTTTCAGGAAGACCACTAATTTGCATGCGAGAATCACGAGATATCTCATTGCTTAGCTTTCCATTCTCAGTTCTTCGGGATCGCTCACTCCCATCCATTGTACGATCGGAGATGAATGGGATAGGTACTTCGCGACTTTTTGAGACACTTGGACCCACGGCACTCTCTCGTTCGCTTGATGCCCTTGAAGTTTTTTGACTCGGTAAAACCACCCTACTTCCCTCTTCCATTCGAGTTAGTCTCGATGAGTTTTCATACGGTGTCATTTCCACTGAAACTTCCATTGCGTGTATTGGTGGTTGTTGTTTGACATCTACCTTACTCCCGCCTTCTCTGTCAGATTTCTCATCGGTGAGTTTTCCTAGTCCACTTCTTTGTGATCTCTCACTAGCATAACCAGGGCGATCGGACACGAATGACGTACGCTCTTCGCGACTTTTAACACGTGCGGGCGCGCCGCTATCTCGTTCAATTGTGATTTTGGAAGTTGTATAGCTTGGTAAAACCACTCTACTCCCCTGCTCCACTGGGGTTAATTTCGACGACCTTTCATGCGGTGTCATTTCTTCTGCGACCGTCCGTGATTTACTTTTGTGTGATAGTTCACTCATGTCCACTGTACCATCAGGACGAAAGATATATGATTCTTTTTCTCTAAGGTTGTGGTCACTTGACATTTGTTTTGCAGAATCATGATTTTCGAGCGATGTCCCTTCATTACGTGAATTTATCTTTGATTCTGTAATAGCAATTTTCACTTCATCTCCGTACTGGTAGTCGTCGGGTCCGTGTATATATGATCGTGCAAAATCCGTAATTGTATGTGATATGTTACTGCTTTTTTCAGTAAGTCCACCACTAATTTGCTTTCGATAATCGCGACAAGGAAGAGCGACACTGTCATCCTCCATATATATTTGCGGTTGTCTTCCTACATCTACTTTACCTCCACTTTTCCTCATCTCATCTGTTAGCTTTCCATGCTCAGTTCTCTGGGATTGCCCACTGCCATCCACTGTACGATCGTAAATCACTTGAATAGGTTGTTCCCGACTTTTTATGACGCTTGGGTGTGGGAGGCGGTCTCGGTCTCGTTCACTTGGGGTTCTGGAGGTTATATAACTTGGTAAAACCACTCTACTTCCCTCTTCCATTCCCTTTTCCACATCTAACACAGAGTTATCAGACTCGTTTGAGAACGGTGTTCGATGTGAAATGTCACCTATTTCTGAGACAATATCAGGTACGTGTCCGAGAGATTCTGCTGACTTTGTCGGTGACGTTATCCTCTTATCACTCTTCGGTAACGTAATATCGTGCGCTGTCTCAGTTACTATATCTGGTACGTGAAAAAGAGTCTCTACGGATTTATTAAATTCAAATCGTTTCTTTGCTGGCGGCTGTATGATATCATGTTTGTATTTGTCCATCACTTCCTCGTGCATATGTACGTGCTTAACTGTCTTATCTTTGTCATGTACAGTGCGAAATTCGTTATCGTCGAATTTACTCGGTATGCCTTTGAATATATGGTCATCATCGTGTAATACTGTATGTATTCCACCTGTAGGTACGCCGTCCACTGTTTGTAGACCAGGTACTGCGCTTTCCCAGTAAATATTATAAGGTTCTAGGTTACGCTGATCATTTTGTAGTCCCCTGTCAGAAATGGTTAGGCCCATTACACTGGGATGTTCAAAATGTTTGTCAACAGAAACTTCGCCGTCATGTTTCGTATCAATTCCGCCTAGTTTTCGCGGTAGATACGTCGCTCGTTCAGGATCCACTGCCACAAATTTTGTTGGGTGCGTCACTTGACTCATACCCTCTATTCCATCAACTTGTGCAGCACTCTCTTGGGAACCAAGCGCCGATTGGTCCAAATCAATATACATGTTACTAACGACATGATGTAACTTTGATCCAAGTGTGTGTGATATGGTTGGATGCGTCACTTGCAGCATACCGTCTATGTCATAAAATGTTGCTGCACTCTCCTGGAAACCAAGCGGCGAGTGGTCCAAATCAATAGATATGTTGCTAACGACAGGATGTAACTTTGATCCAAGTGCATGTGATAGGTATGCGGTATCGCAGATTGTGGTGAATGTCTCTCCAGATTGTATTGCGTCTGCATGTTTATGCATGCCATATTCACTGTCCATGTAGTCGGCGACTATTGGTAATTTCACATCCATTTCGCTTCCATGAGCCTTTGCAAGAGTAGTTTTAGACGAATACTGGGATTGGATATCCTCTGATAATGCACTCTTCTGATGTAATTTAGTTACTGGTATATCGATCCGACTACGAGTGGATTTCCCTGTCATTTGCGACTCTTTGCGATCGGAAATAAATGACGTGGGTTCGTCTCGGCTTTTTGAAGTGTGATACGGTAATACATCAATGTCTTTCTCCAACTGTGAGGGTTTATCACGTTTATCGCTGTGTATGTATGGCGGATGTTCGTATGAAATATAGCCGGATGGTATATTCTGTCTTGAGTACGTATCGGGTCCTTTTGATTTACTGCCGTGTAAGTACTGGTCCGTCATTTTACTTCGATCAGCGGTTGGGTCGTGATATATCCCATAATCGTCGATATCTTCTGGTGGGAAATCCATTAGTCGTTGTGATCTGGTGCTTCCTGTACTTTCTTGTTTTCCAGGTGTGATATGAGAATCTGGATATGACAGAACCTTATTAGCTTTTTCCAAGAATACTTTTGATGGCATGATACTAATGTCTACTTTGCTACCACCTGCAATTGACGATACGCCTGCCGACTTTACATACAGCGCTTCACCATCTGCATATGTGCGCGATACACTTGTACGCGGCATCACTCCTGTTTCTATTTTATGTTTAGATCTATCGTGATATATATCTTCTCCTTGCTTTTGGCTACTGGGTGTTCGTTTGGTAGAATCATGATAGGCAAGCAACATGCTACTTTTTGATGTTGCCGTTTTTGGTCTAAAATCAAGTTCACTTTCACGTACTTGCTCTCTATGAATAGACGTCGTCGATGCGTATTTGGTTGGAAATTTATGAGATGGTGTCACATCGATTCTGCTGCCGATGATTTTTGCTGTTAATTGTGACTCTTTTCGATCTGTATCGAACAACATAGATTCTTGTCCACGTTCGGATCTGCGATAAGAGAGGTCAACCCTGTCTCTCGATTGTGCTACTTGTGAGGGTGTTCCGTCAACTTTCTTCATATGTATGTAAGATGGATAGTCAGATGCCGTACGTGACATGTGGGTGTCCAAAATATAACCGGTTGGGATATCGTGTTTTGAGTACGCATCATGATGTTTGGTCATACTGGGGTGTGCGTACTGGTCTGATATTGTACTCTTTTGTGAAGCTGCGTCTCCAATGATATCTTTCCCGCGAGTACGGGATTTTGTAGCTCCTAATTGAGATATGTCTCTAACTTCTTCGTGAGTACGAAATGTCACCTGCGAATCGTGGTACGAAAGCTCAATGCTATCTCTTGACATTGATAGTCTTGATGGTTTGCGACTGATTTTGTCTACTTTGCTTTCAGTCTCCATCTGCGATTCCCCTGTTACCTTTTCGTAAGATGTTTCTTTAAATGGATGTAACTTTTGTTTTCTTTGGTCCGTCGTAATTGAGGCGTGTGAGGCATATTTGGATGGAAATTCGTGGGATAATGCGCCTCGAATACTGCCTCTGACATCTTTTTCTGTCAACTGTGAATCTGGTATGAATGAAGTCGTTTCTCCTTGACTTTTTGACCCCAATGCAACACTGTCTCTTGCTGATATACCACTCACTTTGTCCTTATGTATGTACGACGGATGTTCCGATATCCTACTTGAAATATGAGCATCTGATATTTTCCCTTGTATGCGTGATTCACGTTCATAATCTTTAAAACCTGGTTGAATTTCTTTTCCCTTGTCCACACATATAGATTGTTTTGATACGTGTTGTGAATGCACGGCATCTGGCGTGTAATGTGAAATGTCGCCAATTTCTGAAACTATATCTGGTACGTGACCAAGTGATTCTACCGATTTCGTATGGAACGTCTTCTTTTTTGCGCTTTGCGGTAAGTTATCATCATGCGCGAACTCAGTTTCTATCTCTGACACGTGAAAAAGTGTCTCTACGGATTTGTTACTTTCAAATCGTTTCTTTCTTTGGGATTGCAGGCCGATGGTATCCTGTTGTTCTCTTTGCATCACTTCTTCATGCATATGCACGTGTTTAACTGTCTTCTCTTTCTCGGTTACAATCGGGAGGTCATCAACGCCAAATTTCCGTGGCATTCCTATCGATATCTTGTCCTCGTATTTGAGATATCCAATACTTGTCAATGCTCCTGGCAGTAGTTCAGTATATTCGTGATGCATGTGCTGTTTATCATCATACATTGCGGTACTTATTCCACTAGTTGGCGCGCCATCAATTATTTGTATATTGTGTTGTCCGGTTTCCCAGTCAATGCTGTATGGTCCTTGAATGCGCTGGTCCTTATGCCTTCCTATATCAGAAACAGGCAAGCCCATTTGACTAGTATGTTCGCCATGGTAATGTCTATCAAGAGAAACTTCACCAGCATACTTATTGTCTAGTTCACGTGGTTTCAACGGCAAATGCCTGCCCTTTAAAGTATCAACTCCTACGATATCTGTAACATGCGTAGTTTGCGCCATACTCTCTATATCATCAAATTCTGTAGCACACTCCTCTAAAGCAGATAGGCATATCGAGTGATCAAACGGAATATGGCTTTTGGGGAGGTACTCTGATTGAATAGATATGTTGCTATGGACATGGTGTAACTTAGAACCAAGTGGATGCGATTGGTGTGCGGTGTCGAATAGCTTAGATTCTGTCGCGTCTGCTCGTTTGTGTTTCCCATCGTCACTTTCTGTGTGGTCGGCATCTACTGGTAATCTCATTAGAAAGGCATCATATGTTGTTTTACTAGCTGGCGCATGTAGTACATCAGCTTGGGATTTCTTACTGGCGTCATCGAATGCTCCTGTCTTTAGTGAACGCAGCGTTGCTAAGCTATAACTTACACTCGCTAAAGCAAGATCCTCCTCATTTAAGTCGTACACCATTTGGCCTGTCTTGGGATTGAAACGGCGACCGACAAGTATTTTTGGTGCTGACATTGAGCGTTTCTCCAGATCCCTCAACATTTTTGCATTCAGTTTTCTTTGTTTACGTTCAAAATGTAAGTCATTAAAGGAAGGGTTTGCGCCAAACGTGTTCGTGATTTTCTTTAACATGGAAGTTGTAGAGGACGAATCCCAACTGTCGTACGATTCACTGTAATATTCACTGGATGATGACTCGTATGTACCACTTGAACTCGACGTTACCTTTTCTGTCGAATATGCGCGATGTTCTGTTTTTATTCGTTTCGTTGGCCGTTCGTCGGGTGATGCTATTTCTTTACGGGCTTTCTTTGACGCATCTTCTATTGGTAGTTCCGAATCCGCAGCTCGTATCAACTGTCCACCAATCCCCGCATGTTCCTCGGCATACATCTGATCCGGTGTTTGTTTTGGCAACCGCGATGCTTTTCCTTTTTGTGTATGTGAAATGGGTGGTCGGTCTCGTGCATATTCTAGACTTCCTTGTTCTGTTGGCGATCCATCCTCTAGTCGCTTAAGCTTGTTTCTTGACAAATCTAGGGTTGGGAGAATTTGCCTCGCGTGTTCATCACTCTGCATCCATGGCTCGCGCTTCTTGTCAGATCTGATATGAGACATCTGTACCATATCAATGAACTCACTTTCAATGCTGTAATCGCTCACATCTGTCATCTTACGTATATGACGAATTTCTTGCTCGTCTTTCGGATAAGGCCACATTTGAGTCGTGTCTCCAGTCCCCCATATATCTTTCATATATCGCTTGTTCATTGTATCGTACACAACCGACGGTGACATAGTTATGCTGAAGGTACTCTTAGATGGTGTTACTGTCTCTACCACATCCTGAATGTCATCCTTATGTTCTATTTCATCCGATATGCACATCAGAGCATCTCTAACTCTGTCAATGACGGTATGCCACGGATTTACTTGTCGAGGCCATACCAAGTTACGTCGAAGATGTATGTCGCTTGAATAGTCTGACGCCAAATCTGACCAATCGAAAGGTATAGGTTTACTTACAATTGCTGTTTGTTCTGCCATATGGTGATCGCTAATGTCGTCCGAAAATGGGCATATCATTCTAGTTGTAGGGTATGACAGCGCACTGCCATAAAGATTTTTCATTTGTGTTTTCCTACCTTGTTCTTTCCGTATCTTTTGTCCAGTGTATGTTATCGCTGATATCGCTTCACATGTTATATTCTGTGGAGGCGTGTCTTTAGTCAACTGCATAATTGGCACGTTTTCTACAATACCAGCACCCTCACTCAGAGTGCCACTCGTATAAGAGTCATAATATTCTATTGGTCCCCCTTCGCTATAGGTATAATGGCTATAATACGAGTTGACATCGACCTGCACGAGAGATACATCGCTCGGGGGCACAATTGTAATAGCTAATGGACACATTTCGCTAGGTTCTAATAATTGTAAGGGGGAAGAGGTTTTGTCTTCTGCTATCACTGCGTTTACATCATCTAGTTTATTTTCAGTTTGTTGCTTTGAGACAACCAATGACTTATCACTTTGGACATTATCAATCAATGTCGCATCACTTTGAACTTTGTCGGTCAATGTCGCATCACTTTGAACATTATATTCGCTATCACCGTAGTAGTCTTCACTATAGCCACTTGAGTACCCACTATAACCCCCATAATATGTATCGCTGTTCGCACTTGCCTGGTCCGTTTGATCTATTTGTTTATCTGTCCCTTCCAATTGGAGATCTTCTGATACGGAATGTGTTTGTGTTGTGTGCTTTTTATCTCCCGAGGTTATATTCGTCGCAGGGTGGTCATCGTTTATCTCGGTATCACCTGCAGATTTATAAAACTCGGGATAATCCCCAGAATATTCGCTATAGTAACCATATTTTGAATATGTTTTGCTACCAGAGTATTTGGGATCTTTCTCGATGCCTTGATTGTTGGTTTGGTCAATTCCTGACGTTTCCGAATGTTCAGTGGCGACAACATTTTTGCTCTTCTTTTTGTTCTTCTTACCCCTCGCTTTGCTAATCTTCTTAGTGAGAAACTTCAGCATTGTACGTTGAGTTGATTGTGGTGTTCACGCGATCCGTTTTCTGAAAAGACAAACAAAATGTATGTCATTATTATGATCAGATTTGGTTGCGGTGTACATATCTTTACCTACTAGTAAATAGTTGGGAATTTATTTTGCATAATTGTCACAATAACGGGATTAGAAGCCGTTGGCCTACTGGGGCCTAGATCCAATATTTCCGGTAATGGCCGGAGTCACTTGATTGAAGTTGACATCACATATTTGTTAGTGTTCTTCAAACGATTTTTGTACAATATATAGAGGTTATCACTTGGTAGGCTATAATTGATATCGAGAATTATATCTGGCCGAGGGCTAAATAATATCACCTGAGCGCGGAGCGCGAAGTGTGATTTGTTT
>WNLI01144394.1:0-16109 GCA_025802215.1 Wirenia argentea
ACACAACCTGACATGTCCCTGTCCATCCTCACAAAAGTCGCGCCAGGCTTAAATAATGACCATTTCGCCCCTGACTGTAAACTATTATAATAAATATAGTCCAATGACTCATTTTTTTTACCTCACGTGGTTGACAACGTAGTTGGTCTACCATTATATATGCTACAGTAATGCCATGAAGATGACGATGGTATAAGAAGAATAAGAATTGCCAATTTGAAACGTCAATTTCATGTGGCGAGGAATGCATGGATCGGGGGTGGGTGGAGGGGGGGGGGGGGGGATTACTAACTAACGCATTGTATGATTAACATGCATTGTGTCTCGCATTACATGGGTACATGTGTATAGTTGTGTGTTAAGTTGACAGTACCACATGCCAATGACATACAATGCAGAGATTAGTGACGTATCTACGAATTATAGACTAGACTATATATACTTTATTACTACATGATCGTACTTGTTTATTGATTTGATAGTGTACAAATAAAATTATTACTTCTGTACAATGCTATATCAATGGATTTGGCTGGCACTCTAGTCACTTATATTGTGCACAATGATCACATTACGATATAATGAAGTCGAGGTGGCGTGACACATTTACTTGTCGTTTATATACTAGTCTATTATGACTCTATATTATATGGTAAATAGGTTAAAATACATACACAATTTATACATTAGGTAATACAACCGAGACATTCAATATTATTTAGGATATACAGTTAAAACTACAAGAAAGTTTACAGTTAGAAAAAATGTAAAATTCATTTTTACGTATAAAGCTAAAACAGAAGTTTCATTAAATATCTTTTAGACGATAAAGTTCTGCATGTGTGCAGTAACCCCACTGTTTTTTCTTAAAATTCGTCTTTCTAACAGTATAGCATATCACGTATGAACATCACACTACGGCATCAGGGAAGTAAGTATAGGCTACCAATACTGTAACTTTCTTGTATAATTAGAACTTGCTATAGGCTACCAGACGACAGTCATATTATATTGTAACGGTGTCGTTTTCGATTGGGACATTTCCCCCTATAAATGCTTGCTATTGGTTTCTACAAAGAGAAGCATTGGTTTACAATTACAAGCATTGGAAGTTGGAACTTGCCTGCTAGTTGATAGGCCCTACTAGTCTCTAGACGATAATATTGTCACCGTGTCTTTTTGATTGTGACATTTCCCTCTATAAAGTTTTGATATTGGTTTCTACAAACAGAAGCACTGGATTACAATTAAAAGCATTTGAATTTGATATACCTGCTAGCTTACAGTCAGTAGACGATAATATTGTCATCGCTTCTTTTTCGATTGTGACATTTCCCCCTATATATAGTCTTCGTAACAATGGTTTCTACAAACGTAAGCACAATTGTAACTGTCTGACAATCTGTCATACCCGAGCTGTCTTGCACTTTTGATGTGACTTTGTGACACACGAAATAAACCCTTAAGTAGATAAAATAGCTTTATGTGAAATGGACGTTAATGACGACACAAATGCACACACTCACATGTCATGTACACATCAGTCTCATCTCTAACATGCCTTTCTAGCTGAGCATAACGTCACTATTCTGCCAAATGGACGATACGACGGTTAATTAGCCAATATTCCAGCAATAATAAATAATGCAAACGCAATAATATACCGAGATTACCGACCCCACAAGTTCAATAAGGTATATCTTCGGCGTGGCTAATGGCTTCAGTTTCTCGCGTGAGGAACTCTCCATTAATTAGTTGCCAACAACATAGGCGACAATCGAATATAACATTATGATTATGTATACAGACAGACATAGAAATCAATGGTCGCTCATACACTTGAACAAGCAATATATATGGGCAACTAATGAGTGCGCAGTGTAGGCTATGTGTTTGTTCGATTCTTTTGAGAGGTATATTGGATTATGTTATAGACTTTGTTATATTACGCAAATAAATATAAGGTATACTATTCGGTACATACGTGTGTCTTCTCATATACTGTAATACGTTTATTTATATATTATAAACACATATATATATTACGTTTTATATAGGTTAGTTTACATATTATGCCCCAGGACTCTCGTTTTATAGTCTGAAATGGTACATGTGCCAGACACAATGTAAAACATAGCGTATTATATTAATTTTCATACCATTACATCATTTTCGACTACCTTATTATATCAACATTAAAAGTTCAATATGCCAGCGTATATATGCCGATATTAAATTTATATTGAATAATTTGATTTAAATCGATAATAGTATTAGATAAGATGTGTCTGTGTATAGTTTATTGCCCATAACTTCGAACAATCTTATTAACTTACGTTAGGCTACATGTATTGTGTTAGTACTAGATACTCTAGTGCTTTCCTTATCAAGCAATATTGGGTCGTCGTCGTACTTGACAATATGTTTGATAATGTTTCTGTTGTATTATGCCTCATAACATAGTCTATACAATATTTATAGGCCTAGGCTATCATTTTATATTTTGTTACCATCTTGGGATTTGTTCAGGTTAAAAGCTAAATGTAAAATGACGATCGAAGGTACTTTTTATCTGCATCGAAACGAGACAAGGTCGAAAATATTAGCCTATACTTTTGGACTTTTGCAAAAATGGCGGCTTGTTGAAATGCATCCAAAGTCGTTAGTGACCTCTCCCTTTTCGGCCTATACCTCGCGAAGTACAGCGGACTTTTGGACAATGTCATCCCATATTTACCTCTGAAATGAAAATTAACATTACCCCCATTACAAGGACTATTGTAGGCCTATGTGAAATTATATTCTGATCCATATTCTGATGGACTATCTTTTCCCAAAATGTTTAAATTTAAATTACTAGTTAGGTCACGGCATTATTATATTTAATCATGTTCTGTTTTCAGGTTGGATGTATACGTAACTGAGATACTGTGAAGTGATGTCGAGACGCCTTGACAAGGAAGTATCGGCGGTTACCTTTAACCTGAAAGAACAACGCCTCCTCGACAGAACCATGCAGACGTTGTCCATCGAGAGATCATACGCGCTCAAGCTGCTAGAAGTCAACCACCGCCTTATCAAAGTCAACTACCGTCGGCTCAAAAATCGAGTATCGAAAATCAAAAGTCATTTGAAGGTTGATGAAATCGCCGAGTTACGACAGTTGGAATATGAGGGGAAATTTAAACCCCAAACAACTGGTTTGAATATATCCGGCGCGGTGCAAATAGCCGCCGCGGCGAAACGTCTGAATCTCGGATCGGGTATGCCACAAAGACCGAAGACGGTACCGGCGTCCATGCGGCGTCCCCCCGCGCGAAAGGTGAACGCTAAGTCTGAGGGAGATCTGACCGATAGACCGAATTCTGTGACGGGGGCGTTCATTGATGCACCTGCGAAGGGTGACACGAGGAGGTCGTCAACAGGTGTGGTCACTTGCCCGACTGATAGATCTCACGACACGCGCAAATCTACGAAAATTGCATTCACTGAGAATCAAGTTTCAGCACCTGTTAACGTTAGACCTGCAAGCACGCAAAACGATCTCGTGAAGATATCAAAACTCGCTATAAACGCTAAACGTATAAACACATCGCCTGCGAAATTACAAAAATCCTACTCGTCGCATTTGTCGTCGAGATCGAACCAGAACTCTTCGCTTGTTGTTAGAAAATCTTCAGAATTACGCGCGTCTAATGACAGCATCGAGAGCAATCTAGGAAGTAACGTTCGCGGTGACTCGCGTAATGATCTCCTTCAACACGAGACCGCGAAGACGAAACACATCAACCACAAACGTCGTGACTTCATGACCAGGATCGACTCGTACATCGAAGAGCATCCCGTGTATCTTAGCACGGCCGCGATGGCTGCCGACTCGTCAACGGAACCTCGCCACAGAAACGCTCTTATTGACATTCATGATGATGACGATGAGTTTCTGAAACGTCCCAAGGTAACTCTACATCGACTGCCATCGAGGTTGGATATAAACAAGCGATTCTCCCAGGAGGAGTATGACAGGAGATTGGCGGCATACTGGAGAGACTTGAATAAGTGTCGTTATCTTCGCCTCGCCACGGACGATGACATGGATTACTCGGGTATACCGACGCTTGTTATCGAACAGCAACAGCAGATGAGGCTGTAACTGTATAAATGTACCATACATGCCAGTATACGGTCAGCCACAGGGTTGTGGCATGGATTGGGTCTACTCGGGTATATAGTGCCACAACAAATGAGGCTGTAGCCGTATATTAAGTCCTATCATATAAATGTAGGCATATACGATCAGTCAGATGGTGATGACATGGACTGCATGCTCGGGTATACCGACGCTTGTTATGACGATAAGCGTTTTGTTCATTGCCGAACGCTTGTTATCGAACAGGAGATCAACACGAGAAGTAATATACTTCAGTGAAGTCCCTGTCAGGATACAAACCTAGACCTAGAACAGCAACAACAAATGAGATTATAGCCGTAAGTAAATGTCGTTATCTCTGAATCGTGACGCATGATGACGAAATTACTGTCAACTTGACTCGTTATTACCCTACACACCTATACGGCCGAAAGTCGTATGACTAACATGAACCTATAGCATTCACTGGTGGACGTTTCACGAAAGCTCTGGAGCGCAAATTATTTTGTTGTGTGAATAGTTTAACTATTTTTCAATGTAAACAGTAATTTAATGTTTTGTCGTTCTAGTGTCGCGTATTCCTATTGAGCCACGCGGACATTGCAGTCATAGATCAGAATAACAACAGCCACGGTCAGTTTACAATTGCACAGTGGACAGTGGTAACATACATTAAAAACATTTTGTATGTAACGTAAAAGTTATATGAATATTGGCTCATTTGTGTTATATTTTTATAACAATTAAATAGGCTACACCATGAAAACTGTATTTTATCACATCTCAGACAATATACCTTATTAACCGTGACATTGTTTTACTGTTTTCTTTTGAACATAATTCCAACCCTACATACACTAATCAGTAAACGCGTTAGTACCGTTTCTATGTAAAATCTAAATGATGGGGAATTTGTAGGTAACACAAGAAATGCAGTCAACTTCAACCTTATATAGAATGACCAATTTGAGAGATTACCAAAGGCATTTTTTTTCTCGTGATAGCTCAAGCTTTAAGGAACTCTTGTGTAATCCAATATCTATCTTGAAAAAATATCTACATTGGATGGTCAATTTTTGTGACAATCGACCATATAGGAGTAGTATAAATATGAGAGAGACTAGACACGATTTTAGCGGTTTTTATCGACATATGTGGGTATTTCTACGGTACCTAGAGGTTTCTAATGGGATTTAAAGGCATCTAACGGCATTTTGTTGGTAATCTATGGTATTTAATGGCATTAACTGGCATTAACTACAGTGTCGCTAAACCCCCAATATAAACCAATAAAAACCACAGGTCGCCACCGTGGGAGTTCGATCTATCTCCTTTTATGAGAATTTTTCTGTGGTATTGTGCACACAAACTAGGGTATAAAAACGCGATAAAGCTTAGGTATTCATCTAACCATATTTTTTACTACGATAATACTATACTATTATTTTGGTTGTTTCATCAATTTACTAGCAATCGCTCATCACTACAGGTGTGTATTAAATTAATATATATCCATAGATTTAATGTATAGCTTTCTATAGATATTTAGTTATTATATAGTCTATGAATACGGTTCTATATCTACTTATAAAAACATCCTTTCATCTCATTTAGCAGAGGCATTTAGTGGCCTTTTCAACATTAGGACTGATAACTGTTGTGAAAACATTCTGTACTATAGTGCCAACTAGTCATGCGGTTTATATTAATATATTGATGGATTAATTTAATGCTATTAAAAATACATATTAAACTTCATTCAAATTATACCACTACCGAACATGTTTGTGCGTGTCTGTTGTGTCGGACATCAGCAGATAATATACCTAACTCAGTAGGTGGTTTACTCTATAATAGATCCTTTGAAGTATAGGCTAATGGATGTTGTTATAGTAATATTGTCATACCCCTATATAACCCAAGCCACAACCCTACATATTCATTGTGCAATCACACGTGTTTATTTATATACACAGATCACACAATTCCGACGATTCATCAATCATCATGTTCTTCTGCAACATATGCAATGCAACGATGACTACATTCCACGAGCTGGAACACCATCGACAGGAGCACGTCGCCAAGAAACGGGATGGGTCACCATGCGGTACTTCACCTAAACGGTATGTTACTTTTATAATTATTAATTATTATAACTGGCAATTTATCATTTATATAAAATACTTATTTCAGTATCATGTAATAATAGAAATGGTAATATATCATTGACATATTTTAAAATATTATCTATCTATATTTAGTTTTAGTTTACATAAATTCTATTGAAATTTATAATCTAAACATTAGATAGTTGCAAACATTTTCATCTATGGCTATACCTTCAGCATTATTTATTATTACAATGAGTATATATTTTACTTTACTACGGTATTTTATACCTGTTGAAAATGCTACCACAAGCATACTTCATTAATTATATGTAGGCTATTGAAATACTAATACATTTGCTAAATTATTTTACTCATTCTATATAGGGATAAAGGTTTAATGGGGCCGTAACTACCATCAGTCATACACACCTCTTTGACCATTCATGCAAGTTAGGATTTTTTCCTATGTATATCAACCTCTCAAATAATCTGCGTTGGCCAGGATTTGAACATACTTACGACTCTATGATTACATATCCAATGCGTTCTCGACTAAGTTATTACTTTTACTGGTGCGAGCATTCATTCGTAACACACATTATAACAAGTGGTAATGTTATTTATTCCTATTGTTTCAGGTTGAAAACTCCGAAAGGAAAGGGGGTAGGAAAGAAGTCCACCCAGTGGGGGAATGAGTGAGTTTCTATACTATATTTAGTTAATATATAATTAAAATTACAATAAGTTAATGCTATTATTCTAATAAAAGGACAAAATAATAATTATACTATGAAATATATTTAATTGTAATGATGAAAACGATTGTTCGTGAGATCTATCAATAATTACTTAGTGCTATAATTTAATCACTTTTTTCTTTCTGAATTTAATGTATAAATCTATAAAAGTGATGTTGAGAACCATGCAGATATTGAAAAAGGTGAAATTAAAATACTTGAAAAATAGACGAACATTGAATTTTCCGACATTGATTGAGAATCACCCTATACACCTATGTCAGTGATTTATTCAACAATCTATCTACGAGAAGTATTGATTTTTCAAAACGCATCCACACGATACGCTAAAATGGTTTGATGTATTATACGGTGTGTGTGTCATTGCATAGTTTGCTGGATATAATATATAATATGACTTCACTTACCTATATCATATATCCATCAGGTTTTAATCATTACATACATTCTATATAACTGTCTGTTAATGTAATACCCACAGCCCCGAGATGTTGGAGGGGCTACTACGCCTCACGGATGAAGTCTCCGCCGCCAACGACCTGGCGGCACAGGACGAGATGGAGATGCCACCTACTCCGCCACCGAAACAGGACAATACGCCATCTCCTCTACCTATAACCGAGGAGGATATCCAACGTCTGTTGGACGAGTGCAGGGAAGAGGCCTCGTTAATGGCGGCGAACGTTTGGTCCCCCTCGTCATCATTTGTGAACGCGGTAGATGAAGCGATAAATCGAGCAATCGACGAGGATAACGTGGACACTCTCGCGGCGATACGAGAGACGGCAGCGTTGATTGAGGCAAATGCGGTGAGCAAATTACTAATTTCTATTAGCTATACATAAATATTGTCCGAGAGACTAGCACCGAAACTGGTGGATGGCCTAGTGAATTCATAATATGAAACATCCGGACATCCACGAATGCGTACTTCAACCCCTCTATGACATAAATGAGCCTTATAAGCGAATTAAGCCTACTGAACTAATATAATACATAAAGTGTCGCAAATCCACATAACAATTGAGTCATATAAACAATACAACCTTATTGAGAGATGTTATAAAGACGTTGCGGTGTGCAATTGAAACTGCTATAATGACCACCCTCATTAAACAATCTCAATCCTACAGGATAATTACTTCCTGGTTCATTTCTATATATTCCTATTATAGTCGAACCTATATAACGGGAACACCTATGATATCTGACATCTAATAACCCGTTGACCATTCTCTCTGATTTGACTGTACTTTATATATCCTAATATCTCTATAATTTCAGATTAAGAATTAATATGATTCCAATACTGCCGTGACTGTTAATCGACGATATTTTAACCCTCCCATAGTCACAGCTGCAAAGTGATACACCCGTCGTTGAGCATATACGGAACAACCAGGATTATCCAACTAATACAATTTCTGTTATATATGCGGTAATATGGAGTAATGACCTAATAATTTGTTTCAGAAAGATTGCGCCTCAACCTGTCATTGTGGAAGGAGCTGGGGGCACACCAGTGAATGTGGAGGTGGAACCGACGATTAATGATGGGGCAGTCAATAGATATAGGTAAGACAATAGCGTTGATAGATATACCTATATATTATTATAATATTCTATCGATAGGTATTACGGTATACACGCAGATAACAGATGCACCATATATATACCTTAGTACCATGTATCATTATAGCTTGAATGACTGAATAATTTGGCTGTATTCAAATACTATGCATGTTCTCAGCTGAACTACCGAGTATCCACCCATGTCAACGATGTATAATAAGTTCTATACTTGACACTCCAAAACCATGCTCAGCACTAAATCTTCCTTGGAATATCATATAGAAAACCCCACGCTAATATGAATCTAACTATTTTTAACACCTTGGTATTTAATCGAAAATGAATGCTGATTGAATGTGATGATGTTATTACTCCCTCATAGATTTTTGTATTACTTTATATATCACTGCATATTTCATTCACAGGTGCGATCAATGCGGTAAGACGTATACTACAAAGGGCAGCCTGAACCGTCATCTCAAAACACACGGCCCCAACACCCACAAATGTGATACATGTGAGGCTACATTCGCCAGACGAGACACCCTTATAAAACATCAAGAAATACACGACCGTAATGTAATAATGTAGCTACACCACCACAGCCATCTACTTCAAATCAGCATTCAAATCGCCATAATAATATACCTATAACCCCACATTCTCCACAACCGTCCACTTCTAAAGGCCCCAACAATGTTCCCGATCAACCGTCACAAACCCGTGCTTCAGCCATTAATAATCACGCATGTAAAATTACATTTTCTACAACTTCAAATGATCCATTAACCCTTTTTAACGAGAAGACACCAGAAATATTAGACATTTTACGAGATGAATTATCCAACCGAGTTGGTATTAAATGGTATCTGTCATTACAGACCCAATTTGCCAAATATGGTGTAGATGGCGCCAAATTAGATGATGTAATACCACATTTTCGTAGTTTCTCCGTACCGTCTGTAAACGATAATGATTTAGAAACATTAGTGGCTGAAGCACGGGGAACCATATTAGATTTATTTGAAACGTATCAGAGGGAATCTAGTGGGCTGACCTTAGATAATGTCATAGGCCTCGATTTAAACATTGTATCATATAGTCCAATAAGGGGGTCCAGTTATATACCTCTTCCATCAAAATTATTACACACAAGGTCAATTGTTAATATTCAGAACTTCGATGAAATGTGTTTTAAATGGTCAATTCTAGCTGCACTTCATCCAGTAGAATATCGTAATAAACCCAATAGGTTAAATCACTATCTCGACTATCAAAACGATTTAAATTTTAATGGTATAGATTTCCCCGTGGGTATTAATTCAATACCAAAATTTGAGAAACTGAATGAAATCAGTGTAAACGTTTTTGGTTATGAGAATGGAAGAATTTTCCCCGCATATATATCTAAACTGACTAGGGATACTCATGTTAATTTATTATTATTTTCTGATGGTGAGAATTCACATTATTGTCTAATTAGAGATTTAAGTAAATTCTTAAGCTTCCAAACCAAACATAATGGAAAGAAATTTTACTGTAATTATTGCTTGCATGGTTTTGTGGAAGAGAGAATGCTTACTGATCACGTACCACATTGCAGTGTTCATGCACCACAGAAAATTAAACTCCCAGCAGAAAAAGATTCTAAATTATATTATAAAGATAGTCAAAAGCAGCTAAAAGTACCCTTTGTCATATATGCGGACTTTGAAACGTTTACCGTTCCAATAGATTCAGCAGCACCAAATCCTAACCGTTCATATACAGAAAAATATCAAAAGCATGAGCCATGTGGGTTTTCATAGTTATACCAACTGTTGAAGATTTTATGAAAGAACCTGTTGTATATCGTGGACCAAATGTAGTAGATACCTTTTTAGAGAAACTGTTCGAGGAGGAGCAAATTATACGAGAAAAACTTGATAATGTTGTCCCTATTAATATGAGTGATGAGCAAGAACAGGAATTTTGGAATATCATTGATTGTCATATCTGTGGTGCTGAACTACAAGCAGACCGTGTACGTGATCATTGTCATATTACTGGTGAATATAGGGGGCCGGCTCATAACAAATGTAACCTTAAACATAAATTTTCTGGTAAGATCCCTGTTATAATGCATAATTTGCGTGGATTTGATTCACATCTAATACTAGAAGGTGCATCAGGAATAGCTGGTAGAAAAATAACTTGTATCCCAAATAATTCTGAAAAGTATATTTCATTCGCAATTGATAACTTGGAATTCATAGACTCGTTACAATTCCTAAACACATCTCTGGAGAAATTAGTAGATAATTTAGCCAAAGAAGGAATTGAGAAATTCCCATTGTTAAAACGTTATTTTGATGAGACAAAGATCCCTTTACTACTTCGAAAAGGTGTATACCCATATTCATTTTTCAACCAAGAGTTTCTACCAGCTAAATCTGATTTTTATAATGAGTTACGTGGTGAAGATATTAGTGATAGTGATTATGCACATGCACAGGAAGTTTGGGATATATTTGAATGTAAGAATATGGGTGACTACCATGATCAGTATCTACTTCTAGACAGTTTACTTCTTGCTCAAGTTTTTGAAAGATTTCGTGAGATATGTCTAGAATACTATACATTAGATCCGTGTCATTTTTATACATCTCCGGGTTTATCTTGGCAAGCATGTTTAAAAATGACTGGAGTTGAATTAGAGCTTATAACTGACCCCGACATACATCTATTTTTTGAGCAGGGTTTAAGAGGGGGTATTAGTTGTATAACATCTAGATTTAGTAAGGCTAATAATCCATATATGGAGACATATGATGAAACTGACCCAACAAGTTATATAATGTATTATGATATGAATAACTTATATGGTGCAGCAATGGGTCAGCGACTACCGACAGGTGGGTTTCGGTGGTTAACCGAGACAGAAATTGATAATTTTGATATAATGGCTATGGGTGATGATGATGATGATGGTTATGTATTGGAAGTGGACTTGAAGTATCCACAGCACCTACACCCACTACATAACGATTATCCCGTGGCCGCCGAAGCCACAACTGTAACATATGATATGCTATCTCCTTACTCTAAACAACTACTTGAAGATGCAAACATGAAATTCTCACCGACTTCTAAATTAATACCAAGTTTACTAGATAAAACAAAATATATCATACATTATCGCAATCTAAAGCAGTGCCTTAATCTCGGCCTGGAATTAACAAAAATTCACAGGGTGGTAGCATTCAAACAACGTAAGTGGTTAAAACCATACATCGATTTCAATACTGATAAGCGTAAAAATGCTACTAATGATTTTGAAAAGGATTTCTTCAAATTAATGAATAACAGCATTTTTGGAAAAACAATGGAAAACCAGCGCAAACATGTCAATGTTAAATTAGTCACGAACAGAGACCAACTACTCAAGTTGAGTGCTAAACCATCATTTCAATCATTCACGATATTCAATGAGAATCTAATTGCCGTAAATATGAGTAAAACAACTCTCACACTTAACCGTCCAAATTATACAGGCTTTGTCATACTAGATAATTCCAAACTAATGATGTATGACTTCCACTATGGATATATGAAACCGATGTATGGTGAGAAGGCCAAATTACTATTTACGGACACCGATAGCGTAACATATAATATACAAACTGATGACGTGTATAACGATATGAAACCACATCTACACTTATTTGATACATCTGATTACCCGAGAGACCACCAACTACATAGCATGGTAAATAAGAAGGTTATCGGTGTTATGAAAGATGAACTTCAATCCCGAATTGCAACAGAGTTTTGTGGTTTACGCCCGAAACTATATTCAATATTATATACATCACCAGAAAATCTAATAGTAGAGAAAAAGACTGCAAAAGGAGTAGCAAAGAATATTACGAAACAAGTTCTAAAACATGAACATTATAAGCAGTGTCTCTTCCAATCTACAATAAAAATGGTTACTATGAAACAAATTAGAAGTTACTCCCACAATCTATATTCACAAACTGTCAATAAAATTGGTCTCTCGTGTATGGATGATAAACGATTCATATGTGACAATGGAATTGATACACTTGCACATGGCCATAAGGATATTCCAACATAATGCTCGACTATTGATATATGTTCGCAATGAAACCACAATCCCCTGTTGAAATCCACGATTAATTTTTCTTTCTTATAATATACACGGGTACTTATTCATTATTAATACTTACTAGATATAGATAACTTGTTGGGACAGTTTCATCATATTATCTCATGTGTAAGTTATAATCATGGTGTAGATAAGTCAGATGAAATTATGTAAATATAATGTTTGTTATAATA
The DNA here is from genome assembly GCA_025802215.1 of Wirenia argentea. Lineage (NCBI taxonomy): Eukaryota > Metazoa > Mollusca > Solenogastres > Pholidoskepia > Gymnomeniidae > Wirenia > Wirenia argentea. The sequence goes on from WNLI01144394.1 coordinate 12,936, forward strand.
TTTAATTGTAATATTTGAAATGTGATTAGACGATATATTTTTGTTATTTTTTATTCTGGCTGTAACTTGATATTTTTAATGGAATTTTCATATATGTGTATTGGTATTGCTGTCCTGTTTCCCCGCCCTGTCTATGGAAGTAGAATGTCAATCTGAAATACTACCCAATGCTTATTGTTGATTTCACCATGTTCCACTACTGAATGTATATATTTAACTTATCTGATCGTTATTACTGTGTTTACACATTATTAATTTGGTTTTATAATGTTTTACATTGTCATATTGTATACTGTTTTATTCATTGACAATTAAATAATTAAAAAAATTCATGAAATATAATTAATGTTTAGTATACATAAATATTTGGAGGAATACATTTTGGACTTCTCAATTATTAAACCATACCCAGAAATATATTGTTCATGTTTATAATGTTCTGTATATGTATTTGTTAAATAAAAATATTATTCTACATCGAGAAAAACATTGTCCTTGTTTAATATTGATCTGTACAGTTGTATATTACACAATTATCATTAGAATAAAACAGACAAAAATTCTCATTTTATAAATTTTATTACATAAATTCATAAGACATAGTTATAATTCACGGAATATTATATTACATACCGTCATATACACACATTAAAACAATTTTATTACATAATTTCAAAATACATTATATTACCCAGACATATTAGAATGCACATTTAAAAAAAAATCACACTATCTAAAGTAATGACTAAAAAACATTGTTTTAAATTTATTTCTACTAAACATATATTGTTCTACATCACTAATATTTACAATTTATATTAAATTATATGCCTATACATGATTATAACACAGTATACATAATAATATAATATGATATATCTACAGATTGAATTGAATAGTAGCTATTATACTATCACATACAACATATTCTACATTACAATGGATAATAAATACCAACATAACATTTTATTACAGATTTCAAACACGATTCAAATCATAGCTATACTACCTATACCTATACATTTTCATATATTATTAAATAAACATTGGTTAATGTTTTTAAATATTTTCATGGGTATATTGCAATGGCATGTCAATACATTAATACATTAAATCATTAGATCATACAATAAATCATTCACCATCTCATAAACAAGTATATCACTAGATACATCAGTAGAATGTAATTTCCCTACAATTTCCGACAATGATTTATGACGACACTTATAATACAGATAATAAATACAGAACTGACCACAAACCGCTGTAATCGCTCCCTGTAATTTTGTAGTGTTATAAGTCCAGCAGACAGAATTATTATTAATAAAATCCAATATTTCTTTATGAATTGGAATCAGTCCATATGGATCAAAATATTCCCCATGTCCCCTGTCATCGAAATGAACTGCTGTCCAATGAATACCTGGCCCACTTGATAAGTCAGTGTTTATGATAAGAATTGCAGGATATTTGGTTAGTTTTGGTAGTTTATCCCTCGAGTATACTCCATTAAAGAGAGGTCTTGTATATGCGTCATCTAATAGTATGTTGGTTATCTGTCTTGTGTCCATTATGATGTAAAGTCAGTGAGTATCACTCTTGAACGGTCAATTTCAATTAAGTTATTTCTTTCAAAGTAACATATGCAGTTGACAGTGTTAGGTAGCGCTGTGCCAAAATGTACCTCGAGTCTTAGATTACCGCTCTTAATCAAATCAAAATGGGATGACTCTGTAAGATCGGCACTAAAGTCCCAACAGAATAAGGTATACCCATTTGCATATTCTTTATAACTTATATCATTGCCACGGTCTTGGAAGGTTTGCGATGTACCAATGTAGGTGTTAAGGTATGAGCGAGCATATAATTCATTTGGGAATGATGGTGTGAAAGGTTTACTGGGGTATTGCTTACCATCGACATATGCAGCCATGAAATTTATATCATAATTCTTGAAGTTGAAGGGATTCTTAGTGTAATCACCGTTAAATGCAGAATTATCAATAAATCCAACAATCAAGCGGTTTGGCAGTTGTCCAATTAGCAGATTTTCTTGAGAGTTTGTCAATGCACCAGCTGGAATGCTGAATACTTTGGTCTCGACTCGCTTAATTGGATATTTGGCCGTAGATCTGTCGAGAGTTCGGATTACTGCTAATTCTACAGAGGGGTCCAGTTTGATCTTTCTTACAAACAATGTAGCATCCGTTATAACAACTTTATACTGTTCAGCATCTGCTGTCATAAGTGAGAATGCATCCCGACTTCGTATCAAACGCAGCTTCACATCGACGCCATTTAATATGTATCTATCTTGGAAGAATATATCAGAGTGAATTCTTCCAACCATATCAACTTCTTTACTACCATTGGTACGAGCCCTTCTATACTTAAGTCCATCATTTTCATTGTCGATATTATCCATCTTACCAGCCTTATCCTTAGACCAGAAAGCATTGGTGAGATGACTCTTCTTTGCCGCTGGTCCATAGTTTAGCAGAGTTTCAAGATAGCTTCGATAAGCATATGTGTTGGTGCTAGAGCTAATGAGTTTATTATTTAATGTCACATCAACTTGACTAAATAAACTGTGTAACCATAAATTCACCGGTGCAATATCTTTGGTCGGGTCTACGGCAAGCCCCGCTGCAGTTACAATCTTCGCTTTTACGTTTAAATATGTATGGCTGAGGTCTAGAAATTCAGAGCCAGCTCCTCCAATGGTGAATTCAATCGGTGCAGAATCAGATAAAGTTGATATTGGATTATATTGAACAAATTGACCATCCACAATGCTAGTGTTTGTAGGTGGTAGTGAAAACCAATTAATGTGAGAGTTGATACATTCGCAGGAGGATGGATGAATTAAAGCCATTATCCCAATATGTCAATTTTACGTCGCTTATTACTTGCTTTCTTCTTCGGCCTTTTTCTTTTAGTGGGTGGTTTCGTTATGTGTTGTACACCTTCTGTTAATAATTCAGATCCAATTTGTTTTAGCGCTCCCTTAAAAACTTTGGATGGTTTATGTCCTTTACTAATATCTCCAACAACTTTGGGGATAGTCTTTATCGTATTTCGTCCGATCGCTTTGACACCACTCTTCAATAATGGTAGAATAGTTGAAGTCAACGACTTAAAGCTGAAGTCTACTTTTATAAAGCCCAGATACGG
>WNLI01144395.1:0-10103 GCA_025802215.1 Wirenia argentea
ATAGTTCCATACCTTTTAGAGACTATCGTACGGACATAGTTCCATACCTTTTAGAGACTATCGTACGGACATAGTTCCATACCTTTTAGAGACTATCGTACGGACATAGTTCATACCTTTTAGAGACTATCGTGCGGACATAGTTCCATTTGTTCTTGAGATCATCGAGCATCCCCTGGAGCGTTTCCTTATCTGGGTCAGTCCGGGTGCATCTGTCCTTGAGATTGCGACCTAGACGGGTCGTTGAGTAGAATGCCGGGTGTTTTGTTGTGAGCTCTTGTTGGAACGTCTGGGGACGGCAATGGTGGTTGTTAGTGATTTGTCAATCTAGTTGTGAAATACATAATACATACGACAGTAGCTCAGGGGTAGAGTGCTCGCCTACAGATCTCGGTTTCAAGCCTGGACTGCGGCAAATGTTTGTGGCATATTCCGTATGTCTCGGTAATTCTCTTGGCCCAGGAATTTACCCCTAATTGCATCCACTAGTTCAGTGGTTAAATTTAGCAGCTGGGGACTGGGTAGCTCTCGTATGAATTCTACTAGCTTCTTCCCGAGTTGCCTTTACATAATGGAAGATGGAAATATTCCTGCCCACGCCATGTGGTTTTCTCCCGGTTCTCCACGATCTGTAGGCGAGCAATCTACCACTGAGCTACTGTCCCCCATAGGCATAATAATAGGCTACATATGATAGACACTTAAAGGAGACTGAACCCCAAAAATTAAGATTTGTTTATCAACTCATAACGCCTACCTATCAAACATATTAGTAATAAAAGAGTAAAGAGAATCTCTTTCCCCATGACGACAACATTTGACGTCTCCTCCAATTTACATAAGATGACTTTTTTACATTATAAAAAGATTCACCATAGGGGAAAAACCCCGCCTTACATCAGTCCTGCTGTATATGGTCGATCCTGGGTCAAAAGAATTAGCAGAAAATACACAAACATTTTTAATATCGTCACATTTGATACAACTGAATGAGTAACACTAACATAGTGGCACCCTATTCAAAAGGCGGTGAAATGGGGCTTTTCACACGCAGTTAAATACGTCATTTTGACACAATACAATATTTATATCTAAGAGAGTGGCTATAGGTGATCAATTTTGTGTATATTTGCCATTTGAAAATATGACACAGTTTTCACTGTGCAATGTGTACAAAGTTTGCCAAATACAAATATTGATGTCACGTACGTAGATTTGTGTATATGACCCTCTACTGCTGATCTCGTGTAAATATACACATCTACCTTAGCAATAGTATTGTCAATCCAAATCATGTGAACTTGTTCAGTGTACATTGTATGACAGTATATGTGCATAATTGTGAAAAAAACTTCATTGAAACAACTTTATGAAATAAAATCACCAAAATATAAAAATATACATGTATAGGCAATTCCTTTGTAGCCTCCAAACTGGCTAATAGAATCCGGAGCTTATCCCGGTTCACAGTGCAAAGTGGAACAATGCAATGTATACAGCCAAAGCCACACTGCACCGCCTGGACAGGACAGGACACAAGTCTATCGCACGTTCTCACATAGCTGATACACGGAGCAATCTACCCAATTTTAATTATATGTAAAACATTGATAGTAAATGCGGGGATTTAATCCACGGCTGATATATCAAAATACTGTACACACAGGCCAGGATAAAAATCATACTTAATCTTGTGTTTAGGGTTACATATTGAAATACACATTGTTTTTGTAGATATCTTTAATATGTATATAACCTGTCCTATGTTTCGCAATGAAAGTAACTATATCCCATTATTAAAATCTAATACACAATTTAACAAAAATAAAATAATAAACATGAACAAATTTACATAATGTAAAATTTTATCATTACCAGTATACACTGTATAGTGTATTATTATATTTTGAGAGTTAATCGTTAACTAATTATTAATTCATCATTAGAGTCATGAGTCCATGACTGACAATGTGTCATAGAATTAATTAGTATGTATTGATATAGAACTGTCGATATAATTACTGCATTATACAATATTTACATGTGCATTATTATAGTGCAATAATAAATAATTTAATTATGTATACTGTATAGTGTAAATGTTTGTGATCAGATTTTGTGAGCGTAACGTGGGTTTCATATTTCCCAAATAAAATAGCCTGTATTTACTGTAAATATGACTTACAGTACCAAGAATATCTCAATTGTACAATTGGCAAAATATGATGATATACGCATAATATACAAACTTTGTATGTTAGAAATTTACCTGAAATCCGTAGAGTTAACATCCCAGATAATTCACAAACAGATATTTTGAATTTCTAAAATTACATTACTAAGTCTACCTTATACTTACAAAAATCGCAATCTTAAGTTACATGGTAAAATATCGTGATTTACTCCGTATACGTATACGAAATATACATTATTAGCTGAATTGCTGACATTGTAAAAGTGTAGGACAGGTATACAGTAGTACTGTGTTGCAAACAGATAGTCACACAATATTATTACACTACTCTATATGAAAATGGATACACCCACATTATTAAATCTGATATAAATATCTTTTCATATTCCTCTATTCCTACAGTATTCAACAAAATTAATGTAGTGTAGGGTGTAGACTGTGTTATTTGATATCGATCATTAAGTCATAATTTGACGAAGCTTTGATGATTTTATATTTTATATTAACTCTTTGATTGCCAAAGACGTATTGATACGTCAATTCGTCAAAAACATATGGGATATGATCATATGAGGGTACTGGCAGTCAAAGAGTAAAGCTATAATGCACATCATAATAATTATGATAAGAGATGAAATCACTGTAATAGATATATAGGAGTATAATTAGATATAAAACAAAATTGTAATCTACCACATGCTACCTATTATTATCACCTACAGACTACAGTACAGTATAAGTATCCAAAAGCTCTGAGAGGTGCATATTTCAATCATTTAATGACCTACTATCAACTTCAAGTGTATGTTGATATTTGATATTTGAAATGTAAAATGCTGGCATTTAAAGTGTACCGATAGGATTATACTACAGGATAATCCCCTTTAACTAGAGGATTAGTGGCATTTAATTGGGCACGGTATGAATTGTTGATACTGAACTGATATACTTCAGATGTGACATGTGTGTCTGCTGTCTTAGTGTTCTTGAGTGAGCTCACGGTGTAGTGGTTAGAGCGTTCAACTATCATGCGAGAGAGAGGCGAGGGTTCGAGGCCACTACTTGCAGGGATTCTTCCCGAGCATTCCACCCGCATTTGAGACACATGTACCATGGCAACGTGGACAAACGTGAAAGTGCGGTATACCAAATGCACATGTCAATGACAAACCAATATAGCTCCAATACTAATCTTAGTAATCTAGATCAATGTAGTTCCAATCCTTGTCAAGACAAATTTAGTTCCGAAACTTAACTAGACCAATTTAGTTCCAATACTGTACTTGCATACCAGTTTAGCTCAAATACTTACCTAGACCAATATAGCTCCAATACTTGCCTAATCAAATTTAGCTCAAATACTTGCCTAAACTAATTTAGTTACAATACTTGCCTGAACAAATGTCTACACCATTTTAGCTCCAATTCTTTCCCGACATCAATTTAGTTCCAATACTTGTCTAAACAATTTAGCTCCCTTTCCTAGACCCTTAGCTTTCAGAAGCAGATTGAGCGCACAATTTGCAGATGGAATCTGATGAGGCACAGTAGCAGTTGGGAGATTGACAGAAGAGGTGGTGGAGGCCGTTGCTTATCCGTAGCTCCAATATGTGCCTAGATTAATGCCTTGATCATTTTAACTCCAATAATTGCATACACTAATCTAGCCTCAACACTTGATCAATTTAGCTCCAATGCTTTCCTAGCACAACTTAGCTCCAATATGCGTCTAAAAATATTAATTGAGTTGATGCCTTGATCATTTTAGCTCCAATATTTACCCAGACCAATTTAACTCCAACATTTGCCTAGACCAATCTAGATCCAATACTTTCCTAAAACCAAATTTACTTCCAATACATGCCTAATCCAGTTAGCTCTGATACTTGCCTACACAAATGTCTACACCAACATAGTTCCAATACTTCCCTAGACCAATTTAGTTCCAATACTTGTCTAAACCATGTACCAATTTAGCTCCAATACTTTCCAAGACCACTTTAGCTGCAATACTTTACTACATCAATTTAGTACCAATACTTGTATAAAACAATTTAGATCCCTTTCCTAGACCAATTTAGTTCCAATACTTGCATGAACAAATGTCTACGCCAATTTGGCTCCAATACATCAATTTAGTTCCAATACTTGTCTAAAGCAATTTAGCCCCAATACTTTCATAGACCAACTTAGCTCCAATATGTGCTTAGAAAAATTTCATGCCTTGATCATTTTAGATCCAATACTGACCCAGACCAATTTAGTTCCAATATTTGCCTAAACCAATATTCCAATATTTGTCTAGGTCAATTTAGCTCTGATACTTGCCTAGACCACTTTAGATCCAATACTTGTCTGGACAAATTTAGTTCCTAAACATAACTAGACCAATTTAGCTCCACGACTGTACTTGCATACACCAGTTTAGCTCAAATACTTACCTAGACCAATATAGCTCCAATACTTAATAAAATTTAGCTCAAATACTTGCCTAAACTAATCGAGTGTCAATAGTAACATAGTTGTCTGAACAAATGTCTACAGGATTTAGCTCCAATACTTTCCTACATCAATTTAGTTCCATAATTTAGACTAGTTGCCATATGTGGAAAAAAAGATTTGATGCCTAGTGCCTACTGTGATCAATTTAGCTCCAATTCTTTCAGGGACCAATTAGCTCCAATATTTGCATATATGCTGATACACCACAGTAGCTTCAGTTTAGTACCAGTGTCTGCCTATACCAATACTTGCCTCAATCAATATTACTTGCTGACCAATTTATGTTGAAAACTTGCTTAGGCTGATTCATAGCTAAACAAGTTTAGGTACTTTGGTTAACAAATTTACCTCCATAACTCAGTTCCATTTAACTAGAATACTTGCCAAGATCAATATACTTGAATACTTGCCTATTTAACCAATTTTAGCTCTAATACTTGTGTAGACCAATACTTGCGTAGACAAATTTATGTACTTTGCGTACACAAATTTAACTTGAACACCTAAGCTATAGTACACAGGGTAACCAAATAATAATACAAACTTATACTATATACTATAATATTACTAATAATCAATTATTAATCAGCTATAACGCAATACAATACAATAAAGTTCTATATCACCAATAACTGACACGTTATACAGTGTGTACCATGTATAGGCCTATATTTATAAACTTTAACAATGTAAAATTTGAATACATACATATCATAACATAGTCCAAGAGTACAATAACACAGCAGTCTCTCATAGATACGTACATTATACACTCAAACATAGATTATGATCTGATCTCATTGAATACCAATACGTATAAATATCATATATTCAATGCGTTCAATGCGTTCAATAGCTATAAACTGTTACAAGTGTGCACTACAAGTGTACGTACATTATACAGTCTCGAAAACTTGTCACTCTAGTAAATACAGGTAACTCAATCAAATAAACTGGGTCACATTTTGACATTTGTCATGTGTGTGTGTGAATAGAGCTGTGTAGAGTTATCAGATATGATACAGTATAAGATATCGGCTCACATGATGATTTTGTCATGTGTGCGTGAATGAATAGAGCTGTGTAGAGTCATCCGAAATGATCCAGTATAAGATGTCGGCTCACATTTTGACAGTTGTCATGTGTGTGTGAATAGAGCTGTGTGGTTTTATCAGTTATGATCCAGATATGATCCAGTATAAGATATCGGCTCACATGACAGTTGTCATACGTGTGAAATGGTTGATTTTGGCTCACGTGAATTCAAATGTTATCAAATTAACGGTGTTTACATAAATGTAATTAGCAAAAAAGCGTTATGTGTAACCAAAAGTTATAAGTTGCAATTTACGGTAACATTATTTTTTTCCCCAAAATTATACGAACCATGCTAATAGTAAATTTTCACACAGCTTTAGCTATTTTAAATGATTCCATATTTAGTTCATTTATAATTTAACTATTATTTAGTTCATTCAACAATTGACACTTGACACATTTATTCATTGAGTTTGAGCGACAATCAATCACAAATGGTGACTTGGCTAGTCTGATCTATTGTCAAAACCAATGGATGACACAGCCTTAGGATAAAAGATTTATGAGTCAATACACAGAGGTACAAAAGTACGATCTAATCTATACGCCGTTTTATAGTTGCGCTGGTTATAATTGCCAAATTGCATTGCATGAGCTACAATACAGCAATACTTATCAATGTTACTGCTGCACACGCTAAGATGTAGCATTTTCCTGTTGGCAAGCGGTTTGCGATGGAAAAAATATATTTGTGTATACTTTTCCTGCATGTAAATATAATTATGGCAAACGTAATGTCGTTGTTTGCGTTCCTCTGGCGTGAAGGTAGCTTATTTGCCAATTACAGTTTATTGTAGATCTGTGAGTGAGCCAAAGAGCATGGTGTGAAGTGGCGGGACGGTCGGCCAAATCTATTTGCATCGATTGGCGGCAAACATCTAGCCCATAAGGACATTGTCCAAAAAATTGACACTGTACAGTGTACACATTGTATAAATATGTTTTAATGCAAACATAGATTTTGTACAATAGTTCAAAATTGCATGTACCGTCAACCTCTGAAAAGCCCCGATAACCTCGAAATGGATGCACATTACAATAACTTCCATGAGAGAATCCTCTTGAGGTATACCTTCAGGATTTCATTTTAGACCACAGTATTTTCTTGGTTTTAACTGTGATTTTCACATGCATTGAGGTTTCTAATTAAAACCAAGTGAACTATTAATGTTTGTTTGGATAAAGAATGTAATGTAATACAATGACCCATAAGTTTGGTGCATATAGCAAAGTGGGTGTATGAAAGGAGTCCGTGTTGATTGGAGAGTAGCTGGCAAAATGACACATCAGTTAAGTGAAATGTATGGTATATGAGCGAGTGTACAAAAGCTAGCAGCAGTTTACAGAAAAAACGTTACCAAAAATGTCTGCTTCGCGATATGAGGCTGAAATTTATATTAGGGAACGGTGAACAGAAAAGGATGTTATTTGTGGCCCCTTAACTCTTAACCTGCTGGATAAATTTTATATACTCAAGGGAGATCACACTATATAAAATTTATTATAAAAGTATAATATTTTGGGTTGAAAAATTTAAATATTTTATTTATAAAATTTGTTTAGGCAATATAACAAACAAAACAATGAAAATAATGAATGACAATACATATTTTTTGGTTAATTTAGAATTTTATAGAGTATTGCGTTAACTGACTTAGAAAAACAACATATGTTGTGAACAGCAGTGTAAGAGTTAATTCCTGCTTTGATTGAGGTTTCTAATGTTACATATAAATCTCGGATTCAGAAACTATGTACACTGTACACTATTTTGGTGTGTGAAGGAAGTTGAACTTTTTAGTACCCACCTGTTTACTGCTATATTTATAATGAGATGTCTTCTGGTTCGGTTTCATAATTTCATTTGGCAGGTTTAATGAGAGATATCCTTATAATCTATTACTCTACTTTGCCAGGATCCTAAAGGAGCAATGGGTACATGCCAAGTACAGCCGAGGGGAATTCCAAGACCCCGACCGACAAGAGGCGTACTCATCGGGAAACAAAGAGGGATACCTCATGAAACGGGGGAGGGATGACAAGAAATGTCACTCTCGCCGCTTCTCTCTATCCAGTAAAAACAACTCGCTTGTCTACTATAACAAGGAAAATGTGAGTGCTACTGTATTATTAAATCTCTAGACAGATAACTACTGTGCAGCCTGTGGTAGAGATTAAAGTGGTATATCGTAAGACGTAAATCTATTATTGCCACAATGAAAGCTAATTAACTCAAGTAATACAACTAACACCATGCCACGCCATAATAAACATATGATTATAGTTTAGCCTAGTTCAATACACTTTCATACTGGAGCGGATCAATTCAGAGCGTAATTTTCTTGGCCGCTTGGACGCTGCATGTTTTACACAGCGAACTATGAGCGTCACATGATATCGATTGGTAAACAAATCAAGATAATTGACAAGTTAACTTTATAATTCATTTATTTAGTATTGATACAATGTTTTTGGCCATCGTGGGTAGCCTATGCCGGGCCAGGTAAATGATTGATAGTAAGCAAATTATGCCAAAATATCAAAGTGTATGGATATCACCTATTAAAATACATACTGGAACTTTAAACAATAAGGAGGCTTTAAAATTGTACTTTACTAGTAAAAACACATCTCCAGTCTAACAGTCATAAAATGTCATTTTAGGTCATGTCTATTTGTTGACATTTTGTGTTTTTGTTTTGGTTGTTACGTATGTAAACAAAAACAATAGTAAACAAAATTGCCTTGATATGTTCTTTCGAACCACTGCACTGGTGACCTTTCGGAACATTGAGCTCACCTAAAATCAAAAGGTACAATATTTCCGCTTGTGTTAGAGTTGCGCTAACTGTTCCACTCGCTTCCATAGACTGTCTTGCTTTAGAGCACATTCTATCGGCAGTTGTACCCCCATCGGCCACATTATGGCCTCCAATATCGAATGTGGTTGTCTCGCGCGATATTTTTTACGCAGTGTTTCTGACTTTTCTTGGTGAGATTCAATGATGATTACGTTCATAGTGCCTTGATGCGAAAATCGCTAATCTCGTATACCGATTAGTGGCGATTTCCGCATAGTCTCGTAAAGGATATACAGTGATTTAGGCCTAGGGCATACACACTGAATGTATGAGGCTAGTTTTTAGGCTCAGTTGTATGTACTAATACAAAGTACACCACAACTAAATTATGCCCTACATTTCAACAGGCAAAGACACCAAAGGCATGTATTAACCTGGAAAACCTCAACGCCGTGTTTGTACCTCACAAAATGTCTAATCCGTACACTTTACAACTGACTCACGAGTCGAACGGGGGCACCCGCAATATGTTTGTGTATGCTGAGGCGAAGGTTTGAATCTAGTTATTCCTCTATTTGTAAAGTAAAGTGCCTTAGTTTACTGTGCATTAATAGTAAATTTAGTGTATTATTACGTCATTGCCTCACAAAATGTCCAATCAGTGTGCTTATGAGGAAATGGAGATCATCTCTACTATAAAAAACAGTAGTCCATATGTACATATGTTAGGTAGCCTTAAAGAAAACCACGATAATAAATTTCCAATAAAAATAATAAAATAAACTTATAATCTATTATTTACAACTGACTAATGAGCTTAATGGGGGCACCCGAAATATGCTTGTGTATGCTGAAAGGTTTGAATTTCGCCATTATTTTACAGTACATGATACTTCACATTATTATATGTTTGGATCTTCAATCCCATGGCCAACACCTCGCTAAAAGTGCAATCTCTCTACGGTGCTGTACAAGTGGGGGTTCACAATATCAGTGAGAGTGTGCTACGAGAGGCTCATGATGGACCTAACGTGATATATTTTGGGTTCAATCCCGACGGATCCTGGGGTCACTCAACAAAGCAGTATGACATTTGTATGTGGATACAAATGCGTATTCATGTACAGTGAACCCTCGATTATCCGCCATCCCTGGGACAGGCCAAATTTGTGGCGGTAGGTGAGGTGGCGGTTAAAGTGAGGTAATAAAATGACAGTAATAAGTAAAGAAATATGAATTGTGGACTTGTAAATTGTGTGGCATTAGGTGATGGTGGCGAAGGATAGAGGTGGCGGATAGGTGATGGTTCACTGTACTAGTATTTTTTTTATTATTTTTTTATTATTATTAATTTGTTCTCGATGCGTGTACCTAGCAGAGCTAATTTACGCACCGGGTGAGTTGCGTCGGACCAAACAAGTGGTCAAGGATTGCGAAGCACCATGACACCTCAAATGACTCGACCATAAGGCCGAGGACTCGAAGGAGTATAAAAATCCCAAGTCTGG
>WNLI01144506.1:0-10103 GCA_025802215.1 Wirenia argentea
TGGATGACTTGCCAGCCCCCGTACGGCCCACTATACCCACCTACAACAGGGACAGGGTCATGGATGACTTGCCAGCCTGAGTTGCATACACAATATAAGCCATTAACCATACAGTACATAGTACAATGGTCATTCAATCAATAAAAGGTTTAGGCACAAACATCAGATTGTACAAATATCTCAAAATTGGGTAAAATTTAAGCAATACACAATAAAGGATAAAATACAAATAATGTCACAAGTAAATATAAGTTTTTGGCAAATGCAATCCTTCCTCATGGAAATGCAGAGGCTTTATATCAGAGTTTTTCTTAACCTAGATGGATTCCTTCATCATGGTACTGCAGGTAGCTCAATTCAGTATACTGTAAGTATAATTCTAATCCAAGGTTGTATTGTCAGATCAATATTAATCTAACATAGATGAATGCACTGAAGCGATCAGAATCAGAATCATCAAAACTTGCTGATCAAACTAACTACAGTTGGATTTATTGAAGGCACGAACTAGCAACAGTACATAGCATGTGAGTCGTGGGTGAATTGAAGGCTGGGTTGAGAGTGGATCTGCTTTGTAAGCTCAGCGCTGTGAGTTCGAACCCCAGACCAGTAGGTGCATACTAGCGCCGAAATGGCTTCTTTACCCATCGGTACTTCTGCCACCTTTGAAATGCAGTAATACGTAAAAAGACTATATAAATATAATAATTTACTTTACTTTCATGATAAATATTTCTTCAGTCATACAAGTAAAAGCCAGTAAGTACTGTACATCATTGTTATAACATAATTATTATTTGGCTATAATTATTATTTGGATAGGGGACAGTAGTTCAATGGGAGAGTGCTCGCCTAAAGATCTCGGGGTCCCGGGTTCAATCCTGGGGCGCGGCAAATGTTTGTGGTAATTTAACTGCGTTTCTGTAATTCTCTTGGGCAAGGAACTCAACCCTTTCACGTGATGCCTTGTGCTTTGTGAAATATAACGATAGATGTAGATGTAGCCTCCACTAGTTCAGTGGCTAAATTGAGCAGCTGGGGACTGGGTAGCTTTCGTAAGAATTCTACTAGATTGTTCCCATTGTCTTCGAGTCATGGAAGATGGAAATATCCTGCCCATGTCCGGTGGTTTTCCCACCATGACAACATCTAAGTTTCGTTCAGTTTACATGTGTATGTTGCAGTGGACAGCCCCATTGGAGTAAACATTGGTGCCACACTAGGATGTGGTTGTATTTCCACTAAGGAATAAAACGCTCAGCTATTACTGTATATTATTACTTGTCTACAGTATAATCAAACCTTTTCGCCGGGTTTCACATGGAGGTTGATACCTTTCAACACCAGGTCAAGACCCTCCCTATACCGTGTGGTGTAATGGTCAAACATAACCTCTCCTGCATGTGGCCAGCCGAATGGAGGGCGCGAGATGGTTCTCCATTCTGCCTACAAGCACATATACAATTAATTTTACTGTCAACACTTTCACCTCGACCATTGGATGGTCGCCGACCACCATTCTCAAAGAGTGGCGTCACTGCGCCGATGTGCCAACATTCACGTGGTCCCATGTTTTGGCAGCACTCTCTGAGAATGGTGGTCGGCAATCAGCGAATCACCGAAACTGTTGAGGCGTATACAGTTTTTTTGTAGTGTAATATATAACTTTCAAACATTGAATCTATCCTACCTCATGAAACTATTCAGTTATATAATAATTATATGCACGACTTCTATACAGCTATACATAACTCGTGTTTATGTACAGTCAGTACCAATTAGGAAATGTGTTCTTACTCAGGGAACACCGGGAAAAACACAATAGAATAAATATCACGCGTGGTGGGGGTCGAACCCGCAACCTTTGGATTAGAAATCCTTTGCTCTACAAACTGGGCTATCTTCGCCCTTTACACATGTCAGTGACATCATATGTATAACTAAGTGAGAGCCTACCTCAGTTTCCACTTCAGAATATTCCTTGATCCGTTCCACAGCAACAATGTTGGTTTCCACCTCTGAGGACATGCGCACCATCAACGTCAGTGACCCAGTTATCTGAAAGTGGGTCATATGGTACACTGGGTAAAATAAAATGTACCGGAAATCGTTACAAGTGAAAGAAACATCTACAGTATAAAGATTAGTTTCATTGCAACAATGTTGGTCTTCCATTTATGAGGACATGACATTGTGCACCATCCACGTCAGTGACCCAGTTATCTGAAAGTGGGTCATACTGTGTTTGATAAAGTAAAGTGTACATGAATTGCATACAAAGAAACATTGTCGATATAAAGATTGGTTTCACAGCAACAATGTTGGTTTCCACTTCGGAGGACATACGTACCATCCATGTCAGTGACCCGGTTATCTGAAATAGGTCACAATTGTGTACAGCTCAGAAGTCATTATTGTGAAGTCAGGAGATGTAGGGCAAAAGTTGTGTACTTTTTACCTTGTAGTACAGTACTAGCAGTTAGGATATTGGGACTGTTTACTCTACAAAATCTCTCTCGGAGGTAGTACCATACTGTCAAATCATATATCCATATCCAGAGAAAAAATAGCAGGTTGAATAACCCATAACTAGTCATAGGCTGTAAGCAAACGTCAATAAACAAATAGGCACATGACAAATTTTTTTATGACAATTGTAATTCTTCAACGCGCCCTAAAGACTGATTATCGATAGTTCTTCAAGTAACCATGCTCATTATGAATATTTATAATTCAAATACTGCACCAACTGTTGATCGATGACGTTTCCCCGATCTTTTCGAGTCGATGAGAGCTGGAAGGAATATCACACCTTCGAGTGTGTACCACAGTCCAAACGGGGAGGAATGATGCCAAGTGTCCGATCCCATGCCTGCGCGAGCTGAAACGCTACTCCCCCTTTTACGATTGTGGGAAACTGTCGAAACGTCATCGATCAACAGTTAGTGCAGTATTTGAATTAAAAACATTCATAATGAACAACAACTACGATACATATTCTACACCATGTATGTTACCATGCTCATATTCAAGAAAAAGTAAAGATAAATCGTTGTCACACAAACCTCCATGGCGTAAGAAATGGACAATCCAACAGTACCGGAAGACAAACTGTCACGTTGTGAAACTGCAAACATCATGGCTGCTAGCAAGGCCAGGTTTCCTAAGGTGTCCAGATAGAATGCTAGCCTGGTTCGAACCCATCAAAAAACAGGGATTTTTCCCGGGCTTTCCATCCATCATTTGCGATATTCCTGCATGGCAACATGGACAAATTCTGAAAGTGCAGTATATAAATGCACACATTTATTTTGTAACCCACCTCCATTGCGTATGAGATTGAGAGACCAACAGTACCAGAAGACAGAGTGTCGCGCTGAGAAACGGCAAACATCATGGCTGCCAACAGGGCTAGGTTTCCTAGGGTGTCCAGATAAAATCCTAGCCATCTATAACCATGTACTGTAGTTCATTAAAGGAGCACTCCAGGTAAATATTATCTTTTTGGGGATGATATGGATGGTATTGAAGGTCAAATTAAGCATACATGCTAAGACAGTATCTTAACCTACCCCTATTATGTAGTAGGACAACCTTCTGGTTAAGGAATGCATCTCCCGCTAAGAGCATCTTAGCGTGAGATGCTCTCCTTAACCAGGCATAGTACAACTACATACTAGGGTAGGGTTAAGATACTGTCTTAGAATGTACGCTTAATTTGACCTTCAATACCATCCCTATCATCCCTAAAAAGATACTATTTGCCTAGAGTATAACTTTAACCCACCTCCATTGCATATGAGATCGAGAGTCCAACAGTACCAGAAGATAAAGTGTCACGCTGTGAAACAGCAAACATCATGGCTGCCAACAGGGCCAGGTTTCCTAGGGTGTCCAGATAGAATCTGAGCCATCTGGGACCATGTAGTTCTACAATGTAGGCCCCACGATGTAGTGGTCAGTGCCGCGGCTTTTCGCACGGGAGGTCGCTGGTTCGAACCCATCAAAAAACAGGGATTTTTCCCGGGCTTTCCATCCATCATTTGCGATATTCCTGCATGGCAACATGGACAAATTCTGAAAGTGCGGTATATAAATGCACACATTTATTTTTTAACCCACCTCCATTGCGTATGAGATCGAGAGACCAACAGTACCAGAAGACAAAGTGTCGCGCTGAGAAACGGCAAACATCATGGCTGCTAACAGGGCCAAGTTTCCTAGGATGTCCAGGTAGAATCCTTACCACCTAGAACCATGTAGTTCATTTACCCACCTCCATTGCGTACGAGATCGACAATCCAACAGTACCAGAAGACAGGGTGTCGCGCTGAGAAACCGCAAACATCATGGCTGCTAGCAGAGCTAGGTTTCCTAGGGTGTCCAGATAGAATCCTAGCCATCTGAAATCAGATTTTATATTGAAATAGTTAGCCTATGTGCAGTGCATGAACTACCGGCCTCTAACGCAAAAATGTCAGATCTATAAATAAAAGTTTGGTGGCAAATTCAAACCTTTCCCAGCCAAGGACAGTGGTTTAATATCAGAGTTTTCCTTCTAGAAGGAAATGGAATGCCTTCACCATGTCTAAGGACACCCAGCTCTCCTAAAAGTGCATTATTTTATAGGCAAAGCATATCATGTGAATACCTTTGTCCAGTTGTAGAAATGCACGATCATCTTACATAAATAATCACACAAGAATATGCATAGGCTAAGAGGGTGGTGGGTGGGGATAGTGAGTGCTTTGGGATAGTGGGTGGGGAATGGGATAGTGGATAGATGATTTGGTGTGATTATTGAGTGGATGGGTGGTAGACTATAGAAGGTTTGGAGTGGTGGATAGTGGTGGGAGATGTTGCTGGGCAGATGGCTAGATATATGAGAGTATTACACTACTGGTGGAGAAATGGGTGCAAGAATGGTGGATGGTTGTAGATGGCATAGAGGTAGCATATGTTGTCCATTAACATGTGTAGCTTTTTATTAGTAACCCAGTAACCTGTTAGAAAGAGAGGACATATAGAACATCTGATTCATGTGGTTATGGTTGGTTCGCCTCTCAGACTCCTCGATGAAGGGTGGATGGGGATAGTGGATTGTGGGTGGGTGGTGGGTAGGTGTGGATGGTATGTGGTCTAGGGTGGTGGGTGGGTGCAGATGGTTTAGGGCAGTGGGTGGGGATAGTGGATGGTTTAGGATGGTGGGTGGCTGTGGATGACGGGTGGGAATGGTGGGTAGTGTAGGGTGGTGGGTGGTTTGGGACGGTGGATGGGTACGGGTGGTTGGTGGGGATAAACGAGGGGTGTTCAGTAAATCCGTAGAATGACCTAGAAGGAATTGAGCTATTATATTGACTTGAAATTTTCACAGAATAAAATAGGCCCATATTTAGCACGGCCAAAAAAATTATTTCATTTTGTAATCTCAAAATAAATTGTTTTGTCGTGCTAAATATGGCTGTATAGTGTATACAGTATTATGTAAAATTTCAAGTCAATACCTCAATTCCTTCTGTGTTATTCTATGAAAATACTCAACGTCCCTCGTACCGTGTCATATACACCATGGCAATACAGTAACCCAGTAACCTGTTAGTAAGAGAGGACATATAGAACATCATCTGGTTATGGTCGGTTCGTCTCTCAGACTCCTTGATGAAGCGATCCTGTGCCTTGAAGGCCCGAATTACACTGGCACCGTTCACTGACTCACTGAAGTGGTTGAAGATTGGTGACCTGGCGCGGGACTCGAGGCGGCGAAGTTGGCGCGATGTTCGCAGGTACATGTTCTGGAACAAAAATAATATCATTTATATATCATTTAACTGACTATAATCACTAGATTTGATCTAAATTAAACTTTATTAGTTTGTTTGGTTTCGGCGAGGTCCCCGTTAAAACCAAGCAAACACTGTGAAGTCTCCATCAAGAAATCCCTGAATGTTCGCCTCATTGGATTCTCTCATGGAAATCCCGGATTTTCTTATTAACTTTTGTTATATATTCATTATATTTATTAAAGTTATTAAAGTTAGTTGCGGTAAACCGGAGTACCCTATCGGTAGAAAACTCTAGATGTGGGCAAGACTTGTTGTCATCTTTTCAACTTCACGAGGAGATAGTGGGAAGACAAAAACATGATTTCTATGAAAACTACCCTATCACCAAATGCAACAATTTTATGTGTGTAAAATGTAAACGAATAAATAATAAGGACAGAGACAATAAATTAGCATGCTATTAGCTATCGCTACAAAGTCAGTTTTGACTACACCATCAAACTACTCACATATTTTACATAGGGTAGTCTAACGCAGATAATCTAAAGTCTTACTTGTAAAACATAGAAGAGTAGCAGCATGGGTAGTAAGATAGAGAAAAAGATCGCTGTCCTATAGGCTATTACCACAAATATACGGTATAAATGGCCGCAGTTACAAGTCAAACTACTAATTTGGATATATCCAAATTGTTTTAAAGCAGATAGCATAAAGTCTTACTTGTAAAACATAGAAGAGCAGCAGCATGGGTAGTAGTATAGAGAGAAAGATTGGTGTGCTGTAGGCTATGACCACAAATATACTGAGGACGGCCAGGAATGAGTCGATGAACATACCTGCGAAGGAAAGTCACAAAAATGATACATATACAAATGAATAATATGTAATTTTATGCCTGTGAAGGCAAATACATAGCTCAGTTGGTAGAGTGCTAGATTTGTAATCCAAAGTCATACACTGTATAGGATCTCAAAGGTGGAAACCAACAGTGTTGCGGTGGAACGGATCATGGAATACTCGGAGGTGGATCATTGTATAGTATCATTGTATAGGATCATTGTATAGGATCATTGTATAGGATCATTGTATAGGGTCATTGTATAGGATCATTGTATAGGGTCATTGTATAGGATCATTGTATAGGATCATTGTATAGGATCATTGTATAGGATCATTGTATAGGATCATTGTATAGGATCATTGTATGGGATCATTGTATGGGATCATTGTATAGGATCATTGTATAGGATCATTGTATAGAATCATTGTATAGGATCATTGTATAGGATCATTGTATAGGATCATTGTATAGGATCATTGTATAGAATCATTGTATAAGATCATTGTCCAGTGTTCATGGAAGAAATCGCAGTATATTAATGCACATTAATCAAAGGCAGAAGAAGTACTTATGAGGAAATCAGCCACTCCAGCTATAGCGTGCCTCTTTCAACACAGTATGCACCCAACTTAGATGGCCATGTAAGCACGAGTACACGCATCAGTACCCAAACGTGGCTGAACTGAAGTTATGGTTATGCTGAGTTGTCTATTGTCTAAGGACGAACAGACATCTTACTTTGGGAATTAAAACCCACAACATGTCAGGTCGGCACGGCGAGGATTCACACCCATCACCATCTCCTTACAAAGCACACTTAGACCATGATTAGTCAACGAGTACACACCGGGTTGCAATTTGATGTAGGAATGGCCCACACTACCAGTGCGGTGTACAGTATTCATGCATCAATTCTTTTTTTACTTTTTATTTGTATGCAAGTCACTGGTCTATACTAGCTTATATCATCTAGCAGTATATCGGTTTTACATGCACATGTATCATACCTCACTAATTAGTAGGCTATTACCCACCCAAAGTAGTGGGAATGTCCTCATCCACCGAGTCCATATCTTTACTGAATCTGTTAATGATTCGACCGAGAGGTGTCGTGTCGAAAAATGACATCGCGCATCGCATCACGGTGTACAGCATGCTGTCGTGTAGGCGTTGAGAGCCTACCATGTAACGCTGCGCCATTCCAAACGCCCAGATAAGTACCAAGATCGCTGGAAAGATGAGTTGATATATAAATATTGAGAGATCAAAAAACCACATCACACATCGCATGATAGTGTATAGCAGAAAAAAAAGAGATGATTTAGAGCTAAAATTGAGGACATTTTTCATTTTTTGCTATCATGATATCCTATTGAGAGCTGTATCAAAAAAAGACATCGCGCACCGCATCACCGTGTGGAGCATGCCGTCGTGTAGGCGTTGAGAGCCCACCATGTATCGTTGTGCCATTCCAAATGCGTATATAAGTACCAAGATGGCTGAAATAATGAGATAATATATAAATATTGAGAGATACTGTATGCCAAAAAATGACGTGAGCAATTGAGTCATTTGAAAGTTGTAGATAAGAACCAGGGTTTCATTTCTTTATATCATTATACCTTATTGAGAGCTGTATCCAAAATTAGATAGCACACCGCATGGCTGTGTATAGCATGCCGTCGTGTAGGCGTTGAGAGCCTACCATGTATCGCTGTGCCATTCCAAACGCGTATACAAGAATCAATATGGCTGAAAAAATTAGATGATTTAGAACTATAATTGAGCACAAAATTGATATCATAATATGATATCTTATTGAGAGCTGTATCAAAAATGAGACATCGCATCGCATCACCGTGTATAGCATGACGTCGTGTAGACGTTGAGAGTTAACCATGTAACGTTGTGCCATGCGAAACGCGTAGATCAGTACTAAAATTGCTGAAAAGATGAAATGATATTGAATAGAAGTATTGAGAGTTGTATAAAAAAATGATAATGCACATCGCATCATGGTGTAGACTGTAGAGCATTCCATAGTGTATACGCTGAAAGCTCACCATGTAATGCTGAGACGTTCCAAACCAAGATTGCTGAAAAATGATTTAGAGCTAAAATTGAAGACCAAGTGCATAGATAAGAACAAAGAATGAGATGCCTGAAAAAATAATTTAGTGCTAAAATCGAGGACGTGTGTCATTTTTGTATATCATGATATCGTATTGAGAGCTGCAGCAAAAAATTATCACACACTGCATGGCGGTGTATAGCATGCCATCGTGTAGATGTTGCGATCCCACCATATAACGCTGTGCCATTCCCAATGCGTAAATAAGTACCAAGATGGCTGAAAACATTTAGTTGGATTATGTATTTATCTAGAAAAGTCGATAGTACAAAAGAAATTCCTTCGCAGTCTCCAAAGTGCCTAATAGAATACGGAGCTTACCCCGGTTCGTAGTGCAAAGCGGAACAATGCAATGTATAGGCTACAGCTGAAGCCACACTGCAGCGCTTGGATAGGACATTAGTCTATCGGAGGTTACTTTCTGACTTTATAATGCATCTGGTACATGGAGTAAAGTCTACCCAATTTTAATTTCTGTGTAAAATTCAATAGCACATGCAAGGATTATCGGCGTACCAGCACCTTAGACCGTGACCCTCAAATATCATTTAAACAATACAGAAACACCTTAAGTTGAGTTAAACTTATTGGTGAAACCCTATAGCCTAAGGTTATACAATAATTGAACTGATAGATAAACAGTTATAAATATACAATGATTAAGAAATACAGAGGTTATGTGTGTGTTTGTTATCGAGGCGTGTATCTAGATGAGCTAATTTACGCCTCGGCAAGCTGTTTCTGACCACAAGTGGTCAAAGTTCACGGATTACGATCCTAAAAATGGGATGACCAAAAACTCCACAAAAAGGGAGCATGGTCCATTTGAACCCCCAAAGGGATCCAGTCCATCCATAGATCGTTTATAGATGATGATAAGCGTTTTGTTCATTGCTGAACATGACCACACTTGGTGTGGCACGTAAAACTGCGGGCAATTTGGTACGACATGCACCATGTGTGGCCATTTCCCTGCTCATACAGCTACGCGAAAAAAAGGGTGATGGGCGAAAAATAAAAGAAAATATGTGAAATGTGGTCTGCCTGACCTCTTTTTTACCAAAGAGGCCCACAGGATCTTTTACATGCCTCAGTGTCAGTGTGCAAGGTAGGCTTGAGAACATGGCATCTCGGTTTAGGGTCTCATGCGAATGACCAAATTATAGATCGTTTATAGAAAAGAAAGAGAAGCACTGCTCAGCCTGTACAGACTGACAGTCTAGTACTTCCCTAACTTTAGGGGCTAAAATTACACTGCAGACATACTAACCTTCAGAAATACCGAAGGCGCCATAAACTCCAAGGTAGAAGTCATTACGCTGCCGCCGTCCAGGACTGTCAGCCTTCT
>WNLI01144616.1:0-10100 GCA_025802215.1 Wirenia argentea
GCACTGTTATCTACTATACAGTGTTTTTAATTTTTGTGTATGTATGCATATGTGTATACATATGTGTATGTTATATACTATGTATGTGTATGGATATGTATATATATTACCTTGTTTTTAACCATGATGTGATACCGGTACCTACTGTACAGTACATTCACTGCTGATCGTAGTATATTATAGTATAGTATGTATAGTATACATATGACACATTTTAAGATATCTAGATGCACCAAATGTCGGTCTTACATCATGGCTATGCGAGGGACGACATGAGCGTGGCATGAAAGTGTACAGCGAGCTATGCATACGTACTTATAATAAATGTGTCATACATGGCTTTGCTTCTCAACCAATACATACCCGAAATAGGGATTGTGTATGATCACTAGCAATTTTACAGGTTTCGTAAACTGAGACTAGGGAAATGTGTTCTCACCCGTAGAATGCCGAAAAACTAAAAATGACTAAGCTGTTGTCAAGACTAGAACTCACAACCCTTGGATTACAAATCCATTATCCAATGCCTAACCGACAGAGCTATTGCAGCCGTGTCAGCAACGACCGTCACTTAGTCAGTTATAACGTCACTAAAAGTGACATTTTAGGTTGCGAAAAAATAAAGTTATAATTATTATCGGTACAAACCTCAGCATCAGTAATGTTGTGCACCTCAGCGAAGGGTCCCCGTTTCACAAACAACACACAAATGACGACGATGACAAAAACCACGAGTATGCCGACTAGGATAGCCATGAAAAATGAGAGGGCTGTGAAGCCATGCTGGTATACAATCTGAAAATGTAGACATGGTTATGAACAAAGCTCAAAATACTGCTGAAGGCCTATGCGTCAATCACAGTCCTCATTTCAGCCTACACATCATGACAAAGGAAACGAAGAGGGACAAAGGAAACGAATAGAAGAGGGATAGAAAAAGAAAAAAGAAATGGAAGAAATTAAAGGGGAAAGGGGAATAAAAATGCGACAGAAAAATACAAATTAGAATAAAAGCCACCATGATTGTGACAAGGATGGCCAGATCTCGCAGCATAATTTCCACATGATAGAAACGCCACTTTCACCAGATGCTTTCAATAGCTCGGCTGGTATTTCGTCTATTCCTGCTGATCGGCCATTCCGCAACTCCTTCATTGCTTGTCGCACTTCGTCTTTGAGTGGAGGCGGTTCCTTTTCGTATGTACGTGTGTTTACATGTGTCCCATCATTATCTGAGTTTTTGTGTGGTGTACTGTACAAGTTGCTGCAGTATTCCGCCCATCTTCGTTTGATGTCTTCAGTTTCCGTCAACACGTTATCATTTTCATCTTTTATTGCATTCATGCGTGGGATACTTTTATTTGTAATCTCTTTTACAGTTTGATAAAGTTTTTTGGAATCTGACTGCGAGTGTTCTAGTTCTTTACATATGTCATTGATGTAATTTTGCTTGTCTTTCCGTAGTTGTTTTCTAACAGATCTGTTTAGCCGTTTCCATTCCACGAAATTTTCTGTATTATCTAGGCCCTTTCCTTTACTTTTCTTTCTTTCTTCAATTAAGTCGAGAGATTCTTGTTTTATCCAGGGTTGTTTTACTTTCCGTTTTCTTGGTATTGATTCTTTTGCTGTGGTTGTGACTGCAACTTTTATTTCTTCCCATAACTCGTTTGGTCGTTTGTCTTCCGTACATGACATCAGCGCATCAAATCTGTTAGAAACATTGATTGTGTATTCAACCGGTATATTGTCGACGTCATAACGCTGCACAGGTCGTTCCTTAGGTGCTGTTTTTAGTTTTATTCTCAACTTGGCACACAGTAGCTGGTGGTCGCTACCACAATCGGCCCCTGGAAGAGTCTTGGTGGCTAGAATGGATGAGCGCCATCTTCGTTTGATCATGATGTAATCAATCTGGTTCTTGCATCTGTTTCCTGGTGCTATCCATGTGTACAGTCGTCTCGGGTGATGGCTGTACATTGTGTTTGTTATAACCATATCATTCGAGATGCAGAACTCTTCCATTCGTTCACCTCGCTCGTTCTGTTCTCCCAAGCCGTAAATTCCCACGTGGGCCGTTTTCACTGATCTTTTCCCTATTTTCGCATTCCAGTCTCCGATAATGATGAGAATATCACTGGATGGAATCTTGTCCATGGTGTCTTGTACTTGGCTGTAGAATTCCTCAATGACATTGTCGTCTGCTGCAGATGTCGGTGCATATATCTGCAGAATGGTGACATTTAGAGGATGGCCTTTTAGACGCATGGTGATGATCCTAGAATTCACTGGGTTATAGCCGAGCAGATACCGGCAGCACTGACGGCTTACAATGAAACCAACTCCGTTGTCGCTATCCTCATCATTTCCAGAATACATGACCTTGTATCCATCGTCTGTCATGAATTCGCCTTGTCCTCTCCAGCGAGTTTCTGATATTCCTACCATCTCAATTATAGGCAATAGAATAGGATATGCTATGCCTCAACTATTACGAATGTCAGAATTGTGCCGACAGTATTCACTAATGGAGAATTAGAAGGGATGGCAACGTCCACTCATGTACATAGTTAATTACTCATGTACCACACCAATTCTCCTGGCATTTTGTACCAGTCACCTCGTGTCATCATTTATTCATTCAACTGTCATTTTTGCACGCGGCTACATATTGTCTGCTCTAGTACGTAAGATTTGTCTTTCGAATACTTCGTCCATAACGATCGACATTTGGGTGATCTTAATACACAGACCCCATCCCGTCCCATGGCACACCCCAACTACATCACAACTACAGTACACAACCATATATAAACATCTCGGTTTGTCAACTAGCTTCACCACCATACTCATATTCTCCGCCACACCAATTATTCACGCTAATGTCGCTCCTAACACTGGCACATACAGTACAGTATCCTAGTTGCATAAAAGTACCGTGCGAGGTATACCGTACGTACTGCACTTCCTTGACAATTTCTAGGTCCATAATAGAGATATTGTCCCACCAATTTATATAAGTATGGCAATACCACACCCCGACAGTTTGACTAACTGTACGATTCACGCGGCCATTTGTAAAGTCATTACTCGCTGTCCCAGACGCACAATGAACGAATCGTCTCGGATTCAGCGGCTGCAATTCGCTGTCACGCCGCCACCCCCGGCTAGGCAGACTCTAGTGCAACTCTACGACCGACATAATTCCGTCAAATGTCGGAATGTGCCATGGTGTGTAGGTCGATTTCGCCCGATTTATTTTCATCTTTCTTGTGCTTATGTATAAGTACGATCAACTGTATATTTGGTAGACTACTGTTGGTGTTATTTGTAGAAGTTATTAGAGTTTCTGGTGGTAACATAATATATTATCCTACTTAAGTTCTTACTTCCTTACCGCTTACGAACAAGCTATGAATATTACGAGAATACGAGTGTATACGGTACTGTATAGTAATAATAATATGTTGTTAAATACTCCGTTTTTATCACTACACGTGATGATAGTAATAATAATAATAATAATAATAATAATAATCGTTGTCGTCGTCGTCGTCATCGTCATCGTCGTCTTCATCATCATTATCAGCATTCACTTTATTGAGAGCCATAGCCCGCGAATTAACCCGACCAGGGGCTCTTCTCGCACTGCCTCCTCCATAGAATGGATTCCGCGGGTCCGAAGATCCCTGAGTCACGTCCACCCACCTGGTTCGAGGATGGGCTCGGCGCCGTGAGAGCGTCCATGCAGGGGTCCAGTCCAAAATTTTTCTGGGTTTACGTTCGTCTCATCCGTAACACGTGTCCAAGCCACCTAAGTCGAGCACTCCGAACCAACTCGGAGACAGGTGTCTGTTTGATCTACGCAGGACATCCTCTGTCCTGATATCGCCAGTTTGCCATATCCGTCGCAAGCGACGATTTTGGAACACATTAAGCTTTGGCAGTACAGTACACGGTGTCTGGAATCGGCCATATCTCCGCTCCATAAACAAGACAAGAATCGGAATGACAACAGGGGCAACCAACCGACACTTGGTACGACCCTGACTGCTTGCGCCCCATGACAGATCCGAGCAGTCTCATCAATCTCACCAATCGCTCTTCGAATCACGAAGTCGAAAAAGATATTGAACATCAGTGGAGACAGCACACAACCCTGCCTAACTCCAGCCTCTACATTGAACTACTCGCTGAGATCGCCTTCAGAGTGTACACAGGAAGTGTTTACTGTTTATGTTCATAAATGTTATAGAAATGTAAATTAAATAATGTATTGTGGTATCATCAATGTCAAAATCCATTTCAGTCAGACTGTAAAACTTTTGTGGCAAAATTTCAGTCACTAAAACCTATATATGTGTGTGTGTACTCTGTACACGTGGCCTATATCAAACTATGTCTACACCACCATAAAGACTAAAAACTTACAATTGCTGTTGTAACTCAAGTACGACCGTCTCAAGTTGTTTGGTCATTTGTCGGGACTCTGTCGTGTGTTGGTCAAGGGATGTACGGGCACATTCACGATCTGCCGTCACTTTCTCTAAGTCGGCCGTTCTCACTCGCACCAATTCTTCGAGGTACTCCTGTTCAGGATTACGTGATGATAAAGCATGACACGTTAGCATATGCATAACTTTAAAATAGCTCAGGGGACAGTAGCTCAGTGGTAGAGTGCTCGCCTACAGATCTCGGAGGTCCCGGGTTCAAGCCTAGGCTGCGGCAAATGTTTTTGTCATTCTCCCTGTGTTTCTGTAATTCTCTCGGGCAAGGAACTTATCCCCAAATGCCTCCACTAGTTCAGTGGGTAAATTGAGCAGCTGGGGACTGGGTAGCTTTCGTAGGAATTCTACTAGCTTCTTTCCTCTACCTACGTGTAATGGAAGATGGAAAATCCTACACACGTCCAGTGAGTGGTTTTCTCCGGGTGTCACCACCAACTAACTTTCGACCAGTTTAGATGTATAACTGTTCATCGCGGGGAGTGGCCGCAATGTAATACTTGTGAACCTAGAGTGCATGCAGTTATACATCTCTAATATTGTGAGATTATAGTCAATGATTTGACTCCAAATGCCAAAGTATAAAACATATTTATTTATACTCTGGTATACACAATTCAATGTCATAGCCAAATGTAGTTAGAGTCAAACAGTTTCAACATATATTTCCATCGCTGCTTATAGGGCATAGGCTACTGCACTAACTTTTATGTTTACATCATAAATAGCCTAACAACTGCGTGATTCATAATAGGCCGTTATTGTGCCCCGCGGGGTAGTGGTCAGTGCCGGGGTTTTTCGAACGACAGGTCGCTGGTTCAAACCTTGCAAAAACCAGTGATTTTTTCCCGGGCATTCCATCCATCATTTGCGAGATTCCTGCATGCAATGGACAGATACTGAAAGTGCGGTATATAAATTCATTTTTATTTATTTGCTAACATGGTGTGCTGTGTGATCACGTAATTAGTCAATTACCAAACTAAACTAAGTAACCTTTTGTTGTGTCATATTCCGATACTTTGTCTCCCAAACGTTGGTGCGTGGGGCAACTGGTTGGTCGGCGGGGTTTTCTATATACACTGCAGCGTTGGTGTTGGTGTCCACTGCAAACTCTTCCTCCGCACTATGTGTGAAATTGATATGAAATTTTATGAAATAAATAACAATTCTCTTATCTTACATTCACAGAATTCGTCACAGCATCAGAAGAGGCCGGAGAATCCATGGTCCATGTTTTAAAACACGTTTTATAACAAAAAACATGTTTTTGTATTTTCTAGTCTAGTCTCTTATCGCCGTATGTTGATCTACTATACGGTCTATTTCATTGGTGCTCATCTATCACTATTCCCACTCCCAGTAGGTGTGTTTGCCTCATTGGTGACTGGAAATTTTATAGAACGGTGCATATTTTGTCTGATGTAGGTTAAAGTTTTGTGTTAAAAATCTATAATATACAGATTTGTGGTAGCCATGCAGGTCTACCCCTAGATATGCAATATACAGTACATTGACATTTGTCTCAAACATCTTAGAATAGAGACGATCTAGCTACGACAGATATATTTTCAGACGATCTACTACTGTACTTACTACTGTATATGATATCACCAGTTGCTACGTGTATATATTGACACCTCCCTGTCCCAGTTTTTCTTGTTTCTTCTGTTCAGCGATACAGGTCTGAAACATGAAATCGCACACTCCGCGACTTGATGCATTCAATATCTTGTGTCTTCACCGACTTTACTCTTTGAGTGCCAGTATCCGCATATCCCATGTTTTTGACGTATTAATACATCGTTGGCAATCAAGGAGTTAAAAATGTGAAATGATATTAGATCTCAAGGCGAGCACTCTACCACTATATACTGGACCGTAACATAACAGTAATGTTGGATACAAGTACCTACGTAGAGTACACAGTACATACATAAAGAAAATATACAGTACATACCATTCAGGGTAATCAATGTACTTGGAGTAGTCAATAACGAGCGGTCCATCAACGTCCGCATTACACCCCTTTAGACAGAAGCTGAAGTCTATGGTATTCAAGCCAACTAGTAGACCAACTATCATGGCGCCTTCTTCACTGCCAATGATTGCGTCGTCTTCATAGAATTGCCTACAAAATATGCAATGTAAAGATGTAACAGAGAGTCGGAAACTAGGATATGTCATGTAAAAATAATAAAATAATCAAGTACCAGTCGATAGTTGATCGGAAGTTGGCCAAAATTCATAAACAAAATAATGTAAATACATAATATTTATAACGGTGTAACAGAGACTAGGCTATGTCATGTCATGTAACAGGTCTTTAGAAAGAAACTGAAGTCTATGGTATTCAACCCAACAGATACAGCAACTACAATAGCTCCTTCCTCACTGCCGATGATTGCGTCATAAAACTGCCTGAAAATGAAGAGTATTCAATATAAAAGTGTAAATGTGAAGAGACTAGACTGTTACATAAATAGCAATTTAGGCAGGATTAAAATTTGACATTCAATCCAACCAGTAGGCCAACGGGGCGGGGATAGCTCCGTCGGCTAAAGCGTTGGACTATCATTCATCCAGGGTCGTGGGTTCAAATCTCGGACTGTGCGATCGGTGTTTTAACTGAAAATTGTTCTGAGTGATTTCTCGGTGTTCTGTGGATGAGAGCACATTTCCCTAGCCTCAGTTTACCAAGTCTGTCAAATTGGCACTGATCATATACACGTACATAAACACGGGTTGTGTATGGGTCGGGAAGTAAAGCCGGGCATATAATTATTATAATTGTAAAGGGATCAATAGTTCGTTCGAAGCCTTGCTCAATGCTCATGTCTACCCTCGCACGGTCATGATATAAGACTGACATTTGGCGGATCGTGAGGTCCTAAAATGCTACATATAAATGTCACACTTTATTTTTTTTACTATCATGGCACCTTCCTCACTGCTGATGATTGCACCGTCTTCATAAAACTGCCTACAAACAAAATACTCGATATAGTGATGTAACAGTCTGAAACTAGGATATTATGTCAGTCGATACTTGATCGAAAATAATGTAAATACATAATATTTATAATGGTGTAACAGAGACTAGGCTGTCTGCATTACACCCATTTAGACAGAAGCTGAAGTCTATGGTGTTCAATCCAACCAGTAGACCAACTATCGTGGCTCCTTCCTCACTGCCGATGATTACGTCATCTTCATAAAATTGCCTACCAACAAAACACACAATACCTTATCTTAGAATTCCAACCAATTATACATACCCCATGCCAAGCTAAGGAATATGTACGATCAGTCCCAATTTACAGGATTGATAATAGTAAACTGAGGTTAGGAAATGTCTTCTCACCCAGGGAATACCCAGAAAAACACTCTCAATAATGCACCGGCTGGGGGTCGAACCCACAACCTTTGGATTGCAAATCCTATGCTCTACCAACTGAGCTATCCCATTAGACAGTAGCCACAGAAAACATACTGAAGGTACAGTACCACTACCAAACTAATGAAGTACTATTTTGTTACATGACACTCACTGTGTGACGTCAGTATTGGCCTGGGCAGCTGAGAGGTATTCTGACAATCGCTTCTCCATCAATGCCATTCTGATCCACGCTCGGCCCTGGGAGTACATGACATTATCATCAATGAGATAGGCCTAGAATGACACTGCGTGGAGATCTGTATAAACATCCGGGTTACTTATCTTATCTCCATGGACAAAAATTACAGGGATAGGGCACAGTCACTTATTTTTAATATTTTGTTTTTATGATGTCAATAGTGTTTCAAGCATAGATAAATAGGTAATTGTTTAGTATTTTCTAGATGAAAAGAATTTTGATAGACAGAAACCTTTCTGTTGGTCAGAATGACCGTATATGGTCAATCATTCGTGGTAATGAGGATTATCAGTGCAAAATCATTCTCATTAACCTAAATACTACCTAAATAAACATGGACGATTAGATGGGGGTGGTAATTTTTCTTACAGTATTACAAAACGGCGTCGTAGCGCAACTAAAATTGTGCGTAGGACTCGAGAGGTCTCGGGATCGATTCCATGCGGGACCAAACTAGCTAATATAATAATAATAATTCAACATTTTATTATCAAGAAATTATCATTTCTGATTTAGTAATTTATAGAATTTAGACCTTGTGTGAAATAACCAAGAAATTACCATACCTAATTAGCTTATCACATGTACGTACATAATAGGTTATTAGTTTAGTTTAAGAGGGCAACAGACTTTGTACATACTTTATTCCTATGAAGTATATAATAGCCTTTTATGTAACCATCTATAAACTAATAATAAAATAAATAAAGGAAATAAATATATACTTACCATAATTATCATGTAAATCGACAAACCTTGCAGGGTTTAGAGCGTACGTCCTCCAGCGACTCCACATTCTTGATACAGTTGTTGGAGAGTTTCTTACACGCGTTCATGATGTAGTCCCAGTAGTGGAGGTCTCCAGTCTTATACCATGCTTTCTGGGCTGTGTGAAGCATGTATGAAAAACTATTGTTATTATAATTATAACATGTTGTTACTTGTTAGATATTATGTAATTCAAATAGTAAACATTATATGAGAATGTGTGTTATTTATAAAAATTATATTATATGGCAAATAGAGTACTCACTACTCAAGTCATACGTCATTTCCATGGTAACTGGTTCTAAACAAACCAAGCCACTCCTCATAATTTAGATTTACATAGCATGGGTACATATTGCCATGACATGTCACATGTCGCGTTTGAAAATTTAATTTTCCAGCCCATTGTGAATGACGAATGTAAATTTTGGCAGTGAACTGCGATGCTTCAGTTTTCACCAATATCTCAAGTATAATAACTTGTATAAGTGTACTAAAACTTAAATTTTAAGAGTGGGATGCATATTTGAAATTTGGTTGATTGATACCATAATTCCATAAAACCATAACTCTTTTGAGTACCAGCACCCTCAGCCCATACACATTACTCCAATGGGCATAGGTTTTGCCATATCAAGGAATAAGCGTAAATATATACTTACTATCCCTTAGAACCGAGTATTTGCTAAACATATTAATTATGGTAATCTTACGTTTCATTTGGAACATGAAGACATGCTCGAGGACGGCCACAAAGTTGAGGATTTCATCGCTATGGTCCGTGATGTCATCGGTTAGAGATCGGTCAATCAGGCTCTTAACAGACAGTCTGAAAATAATAGAATCATGTTATTTAATTCTGCAGCCTGGAGTGATAAATCTGTTAGACTAGTGACAGAGACTAAATAATTATAATATAAGCACCGTCTATGTCTATATGAACATTTACTCCGAAACGATGCGGTGTACATCACGGGAATGACTACTTCCGGTTTACGGAAAGGCGGATGGGCCTACCCTACTGCCGTTGATATTGGCAGATAAAAGTTCTTTACAAGTACGGGTATTTCAGAAAATCGGTATGAAGCTATAAGTTAGTATAAGGCAGGGTCCGATTTCGGCGCCCGTCCTCCGTCCGATCACTAGTAAAAACCATGGCGGGCATGTAAACTGTGAAATTCACTAGTACCGG
>WNLI01144727.1:0-10097 GCA_025802215.1 Wirenia argentea
ATTCGTCGGTGAAAGCTGTCGACTTTGTTGGAGAGTGTTTCATTCATGCTCCAGATCTCAGAGTTATAGAGGAAGACGCTAGCAATGTAGACATTAAATGTTCTTATTTTGATTTCAATACCGATGTGTCTTGATGTGAATATGTGGTTGTATTTGTGTATTGTGTTGAGAGAGAGTGATTTTCTGCGTTCGAAGTCTTTTTCAGTGTCCAGAAGGCTGCCTAAGAGTTTGCAGGATCTCCAGTCTGGTGTGTCATCTTTGATTGGGTCCGGCGTATAATTCACAAGCCAATCGAGTTCGGACCAAGTTACTTTATCGTCTTTATGTTCTGTGAGTGTTTCAAAGGTAGGTGGTGGGACTGGAGGAGGGGGCGGTTTTGGGATTAGAAATTCTTCAGTTTTACTTTCGTTTATTATCAGGTCGTGGGTTTTTAGGAGTTTGGGCACCTCACATTTTATGCTCTCTGATGTTGTTATACTTTTTGTTACATATGTGATGTCATCCGCATATTTTGGTTTTATTAGGAGATTTTCTCTTTCTGTGATGTTTTCTGACTCCGATGTTAAGCACTGTGAAAGATAGAAGATAAAAAGTAGTGCGCTGAGACAGTCACCTTGCATGATGCCGATCGTGGTGGTAAACATTTCTCCGAGTGTCGAATTCACTTTCACTTTGACTTTTGTTGAGTTGGTGATGATGCTCATTAGGTGTAGTTCATCAGCTGTTAATATTAGTTCGAGGTGAGTGAAGAGTGTTTTTCGATTGACGGTGTCGAAGGCTTTCGACATATCAAAAAGGGAGAGGACGATGTTATAGTCGCTTGCGTTGATGGCCTTTTCCGCAAGTAGTTTGACCGAGAGGACCTGTTCGGTGGTTGACCTGCCTTCTTGGTATGCCGCTTGCTCGAATGGGATGTTTTGTCTCAATCGATTCCAAATGCGTTTGATCAAGCATATCGTTAGAATTTTACGTATCACTGAAAGCAGCATGATGGGACGTAGGTGATCTAAAAGTGGACCTTTTTGTTTTTTGCCAGGTTTTTGGACAGGTGTTAGAAGTCCTAGCTTAAGTTCATCGGGGTGTTTTCCAGTTCGAGCTACGTCATTATAGATATCGGCTATCTGGTTATGTACTTCTAAGCTAGCATGTTTTATGTATTCCGCCTCCAGGTTGTCAGATCCTGAGCTCTTTCCGTTCTTTAGTCCTTTAGCTGCTTTTCGTACCTCCTCTCCGGTAAAAGGGTTAGCCATTTCTGCAGGTGGATAGTCTTTTTGGGAATCTTCTTTATCGGATGTAAACATTTTTTTAAAGTATTCAAGCAAGAATATGTAAATAAAGATCACATATTTGTAAGGCCTTCTGAGGGCTACAGACTTTGAGGGCTACAGACTTTTATATATATTTTTTTATTACATAATTGTCTATTGCTACCCTCCTAAAATAAAAAAATAAAATAAGGTAGAATATCCACTGACCTGAGGTTCTAGGAAACGTTTCAATTCCTCCCTTTTTCTCTTTCATGACATCAAAATCTCGTATATTTTCCGACGCTAGTTCTTTCTCTAATTGTTCGTTACTGATCGGTTCATTATCTGGATCTGGGTTTATATCCAGATTAGATTTATCCAGATCGGAAGGTACTGGAGAATCATCATCATATATTGGGACAGTTTCAGGGTTAGGTTCATAACTGTCGTCTGCTATTGAAACATCGTCTGTCATTGAAGCATCGTCTGCTTTTGGAACATCGTCTGCTTCTGAAACATCGTTTGCTTCTGGAACATCGTCTGCTTCAGAAGTGTCTGCTTGTATCGGAACGTCTATTGAGCCAGTAATGCCGAAATGTTCGCGTGGCTGTGATAGGTCGACATCAGTTTTCAGGTTTGACATTTTCTCTGTGGAAATTAATAAAGATAATTTTTTTATGTTTTTGTTATAACAGTGTCTTCTACTAACAAAATAAATGGACAAATCATTTCATTTCTTATAACAAAAAACAAACAAAAATATAAATACATAAGATTAGAAGAAAAATTTACATAAATTTATACTGCGTATTTACAAACGTTGTAAACAAGTGTTTAAGATTTCCCTTGAAAATCTCAATCTTGTCAATGACTTTGAGATTTGTGGGCAAACGATTCCAGAGTTGTGGATCAGCCACTGAAAAGTGACGTATGTGAACGGGTGACAAGAGTTGGGGAAGAAGTAAAGCGAGTACATCAACCTGTATTACGGACAAGTGTCGATAAGAAAACTGGAGTTTCGGTGTAAATGCAATTATGGATATGAATGAGAATTTTGAAAGCTATGTGATAGGAAATGGAAGACAGTATACTGGTATTATAGCCTATGAAATTAGTGTAAATATCAACGCGTTCTGCCAACAGAAAAGACGAATGTGAGAAGGTGCAGCTATATTTTAATTGTCACTTGCGACCCTCTGACTCTCAGTAGACATCAGTACTTTCCTCAGCCACGTAGAAGGGTAGAGTGTACACAGTGGGAACATTGAGTAAATTTTGGCAGTCAATTTTTTGATCATGCATGGTACGGCTTGGCAGTTGTAAGCATAAATTAGTTGTCTAGAGTTGCTTTTCAAACACAAACAATCAACCTCAACCATTGCAGTCACTAGTAAGCAAGCATCTAGGGACTTGGTAGACTTGGTAACTGTCGCAGGAATTCTACTGGCTTCTTCCTGCTGTCTTCGAGACATGTACGATTTAAAAATCCTGTTCATATTATATCCAGTTTACCCACTATCTATCTACTTTCCACCACTGGGATTGAGCTGTGTGTCTGTGTGCTTGGGATGACCTCACTAGAGTTGTCCATCCATACTACAACTTTGATACTGACACTTTGTGCGATTGCATAGGTCTACACAAACGAATAAGACATCCATGTGTTAATCAATTCGATGATGATACAGATTAAGAATTATGTCTCACCCTTTCTGTCTATATTGGAGACGTGCGATGCATAGGTCTACACAAACGAATAAGACATCCATGTATTAATCAATTTGATGATGATACATATTAAGAATTATGGCTCACCCTTCCTGTCTATATTGGTGACCATCTTGCCCATGATTTCTGATATGATTCGAAGCTCGTCGTCGTTCAGTTCCTCTGGATCTATTTTCCCTGAAAAAAATCGCATATTTTCTTAAATATGATGGTCCAATGTATACTTCTACAAATGTACTAACATCATAATAGACAGTGTGAGAGGTCCCGGAATCGTCCAAAACATCGTAAATTCTATGTGAATTTGTCTGGCGTGTATTTATGGTGTTCGGTGTGGTGCCCTTACTGAAAAGGAAAACTCGTTCAAACCCTCGTTGGGGTAGCGGGGTGATAACCCCACCAAAGGAGCCAGGGGCATTCCTTCCAACCACTATAGCCTCATTAGGATGTAACATCTCGCTAGTGCTGTTTGAGGGAGTAAGAGGTTTGGTGTTTGACTAGACCTCCCATCATCGGTTTACCTGATTCTGCATAAACCAGAATGTTAGGAGTACCAGGTACCCACATGTTGGGGCGATTTGACCGATATGCTTGGGGAGCCGGTCATTGTTGTACCATAACACTAGATATTATGGCATCATAGTACAGCAGTGATGATGTAACTGAAGGTATCACACTGGGCCGTGCAAGGCCCACAATGTGGCCTGCGCGAAGGGGTTCAACCCTCCCTCACATAAGCTGAAAAAACTGTGCTGTCCTTATCCAAGGCATCCCACATGACCGCCGATATTGTCCATTCATGCAAATAGATCTTTACAAGGCAGAAATTGGGTGATATTTGTGTCACTGCATTTTAGCGGCAAAGCTGTCAATCAACTTTAAATTGACCGCGTCAAACAAACACAGTCGTTTCATTTGTCAATGACTGATCAAAGCGGCGATATATTTCACAGAAGTTGAACCATTCCCAATATCGTAGATTGATTAGTTCCGCACGATTTCTCGCAGACTCTCCAATATCCATCGCCGGTTTGCAAGTTGACGATGGAAAGTGGCGATGGTTGCGGTAATATAATTGGCAAACATATCTCAGTGTAAATCCATCATATGCGGCTGAGCTATTCCCGTAATTATAGGTCAAAAGCCTCCCTACCTACAAACGTACATGGAAGAGGGAATAACGATGATTCTGTGGACTTTTCCCAATTTTATGTGCCAAAAATGCACAAATTTTGAATATGGCACTAAACCATTCAGCACTGATATTTCTTTGAAATATACACATAAAACCGATAAATAAGCACTTTTCATACGAATTCACGCATTTTTGGCACCAAAAAACATGTCCTCAGTACTAACGCTGACTTTTTTTATTTTTAGTCCACGAAGGGGAATTATGGAGAGGCTCATTTATTGTTGTCCTTGTTGTTCTTGTTATTTATTCACGTAAGAGAAAATAATGAATGTGTATATTATGGTAGATTTTATGTCAGAGCTACTTACTGTTAATGAGGCCTGTGAGCATCTTGGCGTATCGTGGTGTCATCGGTGGGGCGATATCCGACAGATCTGGGGGCATATTGTATAATATGTGTACACTAAAATTGTGAATTGTGATCAAGTGCAAAAAATAACAACAAACAGTGATAGTCAGCTACTCCCTGTATATTATCTTCAAAGAAGCGATCAGAGAACGAACAGAGGCGCCATCACTGAACAAAAAGGGTGTTTACGGTTTCAGCACGCATGGGACTGGGGCCTTAGCAACGTTTCTCGCCGCCTGTCACGTGACCCACGATCGACGACGAGAGGTCAAATTCCAGCAATAGACAGTCGACCAGTCGAAAGTTACGCGACATTACCGAAACGTCGTCTAAAAGTGTTAGTGTCCAGTATTTGAATTATAAACTTTCATAACAAATCTTCCATTGTTAATGGTACAGCTAATAAAATTGGAACGAGGTATGGATGAGCTCCGAAATCCACTCACTAGCCACTTCAAAGGCCATACAAAAGAATTTTACCTCACTTGTATTTTAGTGATAAAAAACAGTAATTTACTGCACAAACCTGCGACTTCTTCTTCTGCCGTGTCCTTGGGCAAGATCGACTTGAGATACGACTGAAGAAGTAACAAATCTTCCGTGGACAGTTTATTGAGGATATCGTACGTCTCCTCTTCTGATTGGATATCATCGTCACGATAACCATCATCCCCAGCGTACGGAGCATTATATTTATGAATCCGTAGCAACTCGTCTCGTTTCAAATCCCGACCACCCGGATCACCTGGATAATAATCCGTTTGTTGAGGAGTTTCATTAGTGAGATCGTCAAGTAGAAACGAAATTTCCTCATCTAAAACGTCAATTTGTGATGATACTCGTCGCCCCTCCTCGCATATTCGTGGGTCGTAGATTTTGCGTTCACGCGATGAGATAAGTAGATGCTGCACGATACATTGGGTGTATCCGTCGTGCCACGTGAATTTGTCGTCGATAAGACGTTGTAGTTCAGCTAGGATGACGTTGATCGTCGTGCGGTCTGGATGGTAAGTGTAGCCGTCGTACGTACGACCAGTCGTCACTTGGCAGTTGCCAAATAATCGATCTGAAACAGAAAATAGTTTTTAATATATTTGAGTGTGGCATGATCTTGTTCTCGACGGCATTACTTGGAGAGTATATGTCATGTAAAGCCGGCATCTAGAATATTATGTGCGTAAGGTGTCCGTAACATGTCCATAAAGTGTCCGTAACGTGTCCATAAGGTATCCGTAAGATGTCTGTAAGGCATCCGTAAGGTGTCTCTGTAAGGCATCCGTAAGGCGTCCGTAAGGTGTTCATAAGGCATCTGTAAAGTGTCTGTACGTGTCTGTAAGGTATCGGTAAGGTGTCCGTATGGTGTCCATGAGGTACGTATCAGTAAAGTGTCTGTAAGGTGTCCGTATGGTGTCCATAAAGTTTCTGTAACGTGTCTGTAAGGTGTCTGTAAAGTGTCCATATTTGGCCGTAAGATGTCCATACTCCATAATGTGCCCATAAGGTGTCTGTAAGGTGTCCGTAAGGTATCCGTTAGGTCTCCGTAAGGTGTCTGTTAGGTGTCTGTAAACACTGGCTCCATTTGGTTCACACATGCGGAATGGAAATAGGTCATACAAGGAGATATACAAGGATTCTCAGTGTATATGAAATAGAAAAATGGATGTTGCTGCAATTGCCTGCCACAATAGAATTTTAACATGGGGAAGGGTGGCAATTGTCATGAACGGTATCATGGAAGAATGTAAAATAGACATATGTAAACGGTTGTGGTGATGGTGGTGATGGTGGTGATTGTGGTGATGGTGGTGATGGTGGTGGTGGTGATGGTGGTGGTGGTGGTGATGATTGTGGTGGTGGTGGTGATGGTGGTGATTGTGGTGATGGTGGTGATGGTGGTGATGATGATTCAACCTCAGCAATATAAGCCAGCAAGTCATGGCTGCCGGAATGTGAAAATGCAACAATATGGAGACCAGTAAGACTACATGCACAAATTAATGCGCTAGAATTTAGTTATAGATCTCTAGCTGTTGGATTGCAAATTTGCAATCATCAATGAACATCAACGCTTTTACCCCGGCTCTCGCCACAATTCTGTGGCACACAATGTTCCCATGTAATACGCGATTTTTACTTTTTTACCTTACAATTCCGTGTATTATTACTCCGCTGGTAATAGAGGCGTTTCACACGTGGAGGCATGTTATAGACTGGCCATTATTGACTGATATAGTGGCTGAATAACGACGAGGGATGTTTATTTAGGATGGGCGAACAATAGCCGCAATGACACATGGCTGACATCGCGCTGTCCTCACTAATGTAAATTTACGGGAGAAAAATTGTTATTGCGATTAGCGACTAGGTCGGAAATTGACAATTTATGAAGCGCAAATATGAACTGCAGTTTTGTATTCGCTGTTTAGAAAGCAGGTTTTTTAGAAATGAAGTGATTTACACCTTGTTTCCATTTATAGCAATGTTACATGGCAAAGTATGACACAGCAGCAGCGGCATGAGATGTCATGGCAGTCGACCAATTATAGATCTACCCCACTTTCTCCCAGCTTAGAATAGTAATGGTGCAATTCGGTTACACGGTTCGAACCGCTTTGAAACTGATGTGAATCAATTCACTTCACTTGGAAAATATAGCAACGGCTTTACATAGCATAATAAACCATACCATAACTCAACTGACCAGTTAAGTGAGCAACACTACAACAACACCATACATACTATACATGGTACATACATACACAACCCCCCCCCCCCCAATCAAACAACCAGTCAGACTATATTTCCCCTGGGCAATTCCATCATGCAGAATGCAGAAGGAAATGATTTTTTACGCTGACCGCTCGCAGAAGTAGCCAGCTGTAGAAATCTGACAATTACCCATGCCCTACATTGACAGCTACGTGACCATTCCATCATTCCACGATTCAGCGACAG
Source organism: Wirenia argentea (assembly GCA_025802215.1). Taxonomy (NCBI): domain Eukaryota; kingdom Metazoa; phylum Mollusca; class Solenogastres; order Pholidoskepia; family Gymnomeniidae; genus Wirenia; species Wirenia argentea. Next base: position 7,475 of record WNLI01144727.1, read on the forward strand.
TTAGAGGGAGATAATTACGCAAACTTGGTTGTCCAAACGTAAAGATGTTGTTGTTGCTTGCGTTCCTCTGGTGTGAACGTAGATTCATTTGCCAACGTAAAAAGATAAAAAGTAAAAAGCGATGTGACATTTAACTGCCACGAAAATGTCAACATCTTGACTGTGTAAGGGAAGATGTGAGCAAAGCATCAAATGTATATTGTATACTAATTATTATAATGACAATATTTTGCCGCGGTGATCTCTCGTATCTTTTCTGACAGTCAAAATATTCTTCATCCTGGTCTTCACAAATGGTGTACATTGTGTGCAAAAACGCAAATTTATCAGGCAAGTGGAAAAAATTAAGTAAAAGTTAGCTGTGTAGTTCGGTGAAGGTTCGAAAGCGTGTCCAAACTGGAGTTGGGAAAATGACCAATGGCAATAAAATAAAATAAATAGATGTGTCCATTTATATACCGCACTTTCAGAAATGAGAATCTGTCCATGTTGCCATTACACCATGAGCTAACCATTACACCATGAGCGCACGAATTGAAAAACCCAGAATTGAAAAACTTGAAGGCTTGAAACACTATTCAAGATTATTGTTGCGCGCTCGCCAAAATTATGATGCCATAAAAAATATATAAATGAACGGGCCTCATTCCTGTAATTTTTGTCGTCAATGGAGATACTGTAAGATAAAGAACGGGGATGTGATTCACAGAAACTACACCGATACCCCACGCAGCCTGACGCAGGGTCACTCACGATTATTGCCATTGAAAGGACGGTTTTACTTCCCTTACATAACCGTCATAGGTACGTGTACAATAATTTTGTTGGTAAATTTTTTACAGTATTCACTGACAATAGGAAATGTATTCCCACGACCTTTGGATTACAAATTCAATGTAGCATACATGCAACAGAATGACATAGCACAAGTTTACAAGACACCAGAGCAGTGGGTAAATGGTAACACTTAATCCCAATGTGATTCATTTGAAGGGAGCCACAAGTAATAGTAATTGATTTGTACTAACTCCTTTAAGAATCAATCAATCTACCGCAGCCACAGCGCACGATCGAATAAACGGCACTGTCAACGCTTAAAGGAATTGGCCCGGGTTTCTTTCTAGAGAAGGGGTGCCCAGTTAGATTTCTTAGCGGGCCAGGTTTTAATCTTGAAAAATATTGGCAGGCCATACCTTAAAATTATACAATTAATTAGCCTACTAGATATAGTTATCAGAAAAGTGTAGTCGCAGGGGCATATCCGCAAGGGAATAACCATAGATATGGACATCACTCTCTGGTTTGGAAACATGATTCTGCATGTATTTTTCTCCGTGCGTAAAGTGTCTGAAAGGGGGTAAATCCACAGACAACGGTCCATATTATGATATGGGTCAAGTAGTAGAGAAAATCACTATTTTAAAAAATGTGATATGTTAAGGTAATACTCTAATTTGTGGTACAGTAGATGTAAATTTGGAGAAAAAATGTAAAAGTCACAAATATATCAAATCGAATTACAAAAAAATGGTGATAATATGAGTTTCTTATTAGTACAGGATGTTATTAGGAATAAAAAATACTTTTAAGTTTGAGACATCGAGGACCGTCACCTTTGAAGGACATACACCTTTAACCCACCCACGCCCATGCAGCAGCAGTCATACACCTTTAACACACCCTACCACCGACACAAACACAGATACAACACCCATGCTACAGCAGTCGTACACCCTTAACACACCCTACTACCGACACACACAGATACAGCTTTAACACACCCATGCTGCAGCAGTCATACACCTTTAACACACCCTGCTACCAACACACACCGATACAACGCCCATACTGCAGCAGTTATACACCTTTAACACACCCTACTACTGACACACACAGATACAACACCCATACTGCAGCAGTCATACACATTTAACACACCCTACTACCAACATACACAGATACACCGCCCATACTGCAGCAGTCATACACATGATTTAACACACCCTACCACCAACACACACAGATACAACGCCCACTCGCACATGCTTCAGCAGTCATACACCTAACACACCCTACCACCGACACACACCGATACAACGCCCATACTGCAGCAGTCGTACACCTTTACCACACCCTACACACACCGATACAACGCCCAAACTGGAGCAGTCATACACCTTTAACACACTCTACTACCGACACACACAGATACACCTATAACACACCGTAGTACCAACACACACAGATACAACACCCATGCTGCAGCAGTCATACACCTTTAACACACCCTAGCACCGACACACACACACCGATACAACACCCATACTACAGCAGTCATACACCTTTCTACCACGGTCATTTTGTTACAGGAATTTTCATTGGTCAATTCGCGTCACGTGACCGTGGGACAAATCTCGGGTCATACCCATTATAGCCATACCTGTTATAGCCAAATCCCTTAAGATCACAAAAATCGTACCATTATAGCCACTTTTTTTCGAGTGGCTATAATGGTACGATTTTTGTACCATTATAGCCAATTCATGTGGACAAAGGATTCACAGTAACAACATGGTAGACCAACACATTAATAAAGTAAACATACTAAAACAACATCATTGAT
>WNLI01144836.1:0-10096 GCA_025802215.1 Wirenia argentea
TCTGACCCGAACCCGACCCGACGTCGGGTCGGGGTCGGGTCGGAATTCGGGTTCGGGTCGGGTCCACTCACCTCTACAACACAGTACATATACGCCTCGTGCGCCGTAGTGAAAGTGAAACAACTTGAACTTGAAGGCCGAGAATGGTCTTATTCCAGAGCACAGCACGAAATTCGACTGTTGTCACAATGTGTCCCCGTAATCTTTCCCATTTGTTTAGTACAGGGACGAACTGGTACTCTTTCCGTTTTCACTTGTAATTTTCGACTGAGCCGCGGCACCTGGATAGTGGATTTTTACCCTAGTGGCTAGGCAGTGGACCATGTTAACAATCGCGATAATACTCAGACTCAATTACCAAGAAAAATAATGGGTGATTAACACTAATCATTAATGGTAATAGAATCATTAGATCAATATTTAACAATAGACTATTACTAGAATGTTGTTGGGAATAACAATTAATGCCACGATAACTATTACATTTACATCGAAAACGTTTTGGTAGATCACTACAACCTGTGACCCTTATAATTAGCAAATAGCAATACCATAGTTTCATACTTGTTCACACTTGGGATTCGTAGACATTTTTTCAGTAGATGTTTTAACCCTCTTCCGACTAGGTGTGTGCACAGGGTTTGCGAACATACATGTGCACAGTTGAAGCTGACAAAAAGGCAGTCATGTTACAACCCGATTTGTTTTGCATTTACAGGTGTAACTCAAGGTGATGTGTCAGAATTCTCCAGTTTCCCATTGCACGAGTTTGAGTCGTTCGCCCACATGTACCTGGTGAAGGTCAAGGTCACACAATTGACCCGATCCATGGAGTGGAATCTCACTACCACAACCAACCACGAGTCGTGCAAGGCTAAGGAAGTGATTGTGTTAGTAGACTAGTACAGTGCCTGTGGTAGGTCTAAGGATGTATAATTTCAATGGTATATAATTGATTCTCAATTGACTGCGACTGGCTCCAGTTTTTAACATGCACATTCTCATTTATATGGATTTTACGATTTTCCCCTGTGTCACACTTTTCCAGATTCATGTGTACACGGCACACACAGTCCCAAAATAAAGGCCACAGCACTCAGCCACTGGGGGATTGCATACAGTACAATCTACAGCAACAGCATGAAGTTCGTTGCGGTTTACATGTCATATAAATAGTTTGTTTTGTACAAATGCAGTTAAATAAATATAATATACAGTATACATTTATTCCTGTTATTGGAAGCATTCAACTTATTTGTATACTAATTTATTTTTTGTCTCCAGTTATCTGCAGTACGCGGGCTACCCGATAGTTGCGCTGACACCTAAATCATTCCCACCAAAGTACGTAACTAGCCGGCACCAATCCTACCATCAGACCTACACTACAGCCAATAAAGAACGAGTGTTACACATACAACAGCCACTACAGGGTGACTGGTATATGGCCGTGACGCTACCACATGCGGCTCAGGACATACGGCAGGCTGTTAGTGACTTAGTATTTCATACATTGTACATCCTAATTCTTTGCGACATTGGTTGGCGCAAGACATACGACAGGCTGTTAGTTCTTTAAACATTAAGTAGCGTACATATACCCTGCTCCTATACCTAACCTAAATGGCAAATATCAGTCATAGCACATTACCTACCGATTTACATGTGAAGTGCATACAGTTGCCAATATCACACCAATCACCACTTTCCATCGTACCGGATACCGTACCAACAGGAACAGCGATGAATGAACACTCATCGCCGATATTGGACACTGTTCGATTGTTGTCTAGCACATCGTCAGTTTGAACGAGGATTGATGAATGAAACAATTTTATTTCACGGTCAATTTAAATTTGCTTGACAGCTGCGCCGCTAAAATGCAGATTACAGGCTACAGTGACACAAAAATCTATTCATTTGCACGGAATTAATACACAGTTTACATGACGTTGATGTTTGTATATTACCGGCAGGGTCTGACATCACCATGCCGTCCATGCGAGTACTCCCTCTTTGACTGCCAGGATAATTAATTGCATCTTCTCATGACGTATATATACGTCTTTGGCAATCAAGGGGTTAATCTATCCCCCCACAAAAAGGGCCCACATCATGCATGTACTGTAGGCCTACATTGATTGATTGGTAAAAATCCAGTTGACGCGGCCCCGCCGAAAATTACAAGTGAAAACGGAAAGAGTATCGGAAGTCCCGTACTAAAGTAACGGGAAATATTAAGGGGACACAACAGTCGATATTCTGGCTCTCTGGAATAAGACCCAAGAATCTATAGGTCTACAATGCATATTGTTCCAGAATTTTTATAGGTAAACTATTTAGGTCACGAGTGACCAATATATATATATGTCAAATTGACACGTTTTGTTTCCGGAAGTTTTATCATTCATTTATGGTCCGATTTTGATATTATATAGAGTTTATGTGTCTATAAAATTATAAAGCATAATGTTCCAAAAATGTTCTAGGTCAAATATTTAGATCATGAGTGGCCTCAATTTAGGTCAATTTAAAAATTTGTTGTATATCGTATAAGGCGTATAAGAAATTACCAACTCATTTATATGAAAATTCAAAATCACACATGCTGGAGATATTATGACTATTCAATCAATATCCTATGCGATTTTTTTCTAGGTCAACAAATATCTAAGTCGGAAATCTTAGAATGTGTGGATTTTTCCGATTTTTTTACTATTTACTATACCATTTCATGATATTATGACACTTGGTGATTTATTAGCCTTGTGCAATATGCAAGTATGTACCTAATAGCTTTCCCAATATCCCAAGTACATCCAGGCAATAGCCTAGTGTAACTGCATCCAGTAGCTTGCCCAAGTACACCCAATAGCCTGCCTGGTCTAACTACACTCGAGAGCTTGCTTTATACTGGCTACACCAAATAGTTTAGATCAAGTACACTGTACATAACACATCCAATAGGCTATACCCATTACCCAATGGTCGTTCCCAACTATATCCAATCCATTATAGACTTATCAAAGTACATGCAATTGACTTGCCCAATAAGTACAAGTACATCCAGTAAGCTTCCCCAAGTATACCCAATGGTCTTGCCTAAGTACACCCAATAGTCTTGCCCAGATATATGCAATAAGCTCGCCTAAGTACACCCAATAGTATTGCCTAAGTATACGCAATAGTCATGCCCAAGTATATCAAATAGACATGCCCAAGTAAACCCAATAGCCATGCCCAAGTACACGCAATATGCTTGTCCAAGTCCCAAGTACACCCAATAGGCTTCCCCAGGTATACGCAACAAACATCATGAAACATGCCCAAGTACCAAATAGACATGCCCAAGTAAACCCAATAGTCTTGCCCAAGTACCAACTTTTCATGTGGCATTATTTGTATCCTTTATTATGCGCTGCCAATTATAGCTGCCAATTGCACAACTGAGAGATTCGTAGAGTCTGACTTTTGTGTCTAAACCTTCTATTGATTGATTGATAGACATGCCCAAGGACCATGAAAATGTATATTGGCACAATAAAAATTAGATTGGCACATGACAGTTTTGCACCCAGTGTGAACCCCGGACTATCAACCATTAATTAGTAAGTAACTGACAACCAACAGCTGAATTGGTGACGGTATTGTTCTTTCATGGATTGTAAGGAAACAAATTACAAGATTACAGGTACTCTACTACTCAAACATGTTTTTTGTTTAAAGGCGACCCTTGACCTGCAGCAGTTACACGCCCACATCATCTCTGAAAGTGCCAAACATGACGTGCCAATCACCAACATCAGCCATGACTCATGTAACCTCGCCATTATTCAGGTCTCTCGGTCGCATTTCTTCAAACAAGTCATATCCGCAATGTTGGAAGACTCTCCAATATGTTCCATATCTCCGGTGGCAGTGAGTACTATAAGCAATGACGGCAAGAAAAACGATGCATTCTGCCATTTAAATAACTATTCTTTATCTCCATTGAGACATAGCCTCGGAGCGGGTGACAATTCTGAAACCGAAAGTGATGGCATTTTCCAAAATGGATATAAGAAAAATGAAAATTCTGAGGAATCTAGTACATGCACATCACCAAGAGCGTGCAAAATCCAAGGCAGCATGGAGATATCTACCACATCATTAATAGACAATGAGAACAGGAAAGGGACAATCATGGTATGGGTGCCAGAGATGACGTTGTTTGGTGAACAAGGAATGTCGCTGACGTGTCTCAGATCTTCTATTGTGGCACTGCATGTGTGTCAGCTTCTTAGTCATAACAGGTGGGCTAATTAAAATGAGAATCAATTGATCTCAAGTTAGTGTATTACAAGTTTGACCTACAAAATTACCAGGTCATTCGTATGCAAGTCTGACCTCACCAACAGGGGTGTTATGTCTTAAAATATGTTTTTTGTTTTTTATATAAAAAACACGTTTTTAACAGCCCTGATCACCACCTTTCCCGTTTCCGGGAACACTCATCACTCATGTGACTGTCCACGACTTTCCTAGTCCAATTTTCCTCATCCATCCTCTGTATGTGGCCAAACCACCTTGGTTTACTACAGCCAATTGCGCTAGTCTTTCCCCAACTTTTCTGATGGTTTACAATTCCTTCTAAAGAATTACACTGCACATCCACCTGAATTATCTGACCATTTCCAGATCATTATATTCTAGCATACCTATCCTATATCTTCTCCCTTTGCTCGTCATATTGTCACAACTATATGAATCAGTAATCACTGATATATTCATTGACCCATGACCCGTACCTGATGTGTACTACATAATAAATTATATCATTTTACTTTCTGTTGCAGAAGAGACCGGGTGATCAGCTTTCCTTCAAACCTCAATGAAATTATTGATTCATTTATATGTGACATCACATGGAATAAATCAAGACATGAATGTGGAAACAATACTCCTAGCAACCTACGCACTCCTCCTGCAACTGTTGATAATATGAAGAAACTAAACACATTTGATAATACACCTAGTGATAGCAAGCCAAACAATCCTCCCCCTAGCAGAAGACTGCGAAATGAAGATCTAGAAGTGATAAATGCACCTAATAATACTCCTAGTCTAAGTGATTTCAAGTTACACAATTGTAACTCAATTGAGAAAAGACAGGAAGATAGCGATCTTGGAAACATAAAAACATCCAACAACACTCATAATGATGTCACATTTCTGAATTCTAACCAAAGTGTTAAAAGGCAGGAAAATGTCTATCCAAACCTCTCTGGCGATCATAGACACGTGGATGAAGTAGAGGATATGTTATACAAAGAATTGTCCCAGTCGGAATATACAGTGGTTGACAATACAAGTGGCAAAATGACGGTGAATTTGAGAGGATTTATGGAGGATGATGCCTGGAGTGAGGGTAAGAAAATACTGCAGGATGTGGACTTTGTGACCGGTATGTATGTACAGTAACTATACAATGGACTTCACTAGGAATGCCACTGCGTGGAGATCCTGTAGGTAACATATGGGTTCTTTATCTTATTTCCATTGACAACGACAAAATTTACCGGGATGATGGCCCAGTCATTTAATTTTTTGGCTTGTTTTTTTATGACGTCAGGCGAACATACAACTATAGGTTCTTCCCAAGTGTTTCAAACATAGATCTATAATAGAATTTTCTAGATTGAATTAATTTTGTCTGACAAAACCCTTTCTGTAGGTTATATGGTCATTGGTGGCAAATGGCGATAATCGGTACGAAATAAGGTAAATGTGCCCCACTAAATTTCCACATTAAAGGTTAAGGATTTGCATTGCATCATTTTTATTATGTGTATATCTTTGTCTTATCAATTTTAATGTGTGCTCTATATTATGTATAATTGCCAATAGTAATAGACTAACTTTGTAAATTAATAGGGGTCCTCTCGTAGATCAATTGGATACCATATCCCATTATCCCTCTCTATTAATGTCTGATAAAAAAAACGACACGTTACGTATTGAGTTATAATGGCATGCTAATTGTGATATTACAACCATGTTGTAATCCAAAATAAAGACAGTAAAGTGGTGCATTACAATTACTTGCCAAATCTAAAATGTTTTTCGTATTTGTGTCTTTGCTGCAAATTTGTATTTAATTCTTGAGAAAATCAATTTGAACTTCATTGAACATCGCAGAACTGTACATGGTAAGTCGGAGTATTCGATTCAAATAATTATAATATGGGCTTACTTTAAAGTTTCAATTGGAAACTTTTTCTTTTCTAGATAGTGTACCTATACCATCAAGTCCGCCATGGTGAATGGAATGAATCATGTAGTCGTTGTTCAATGTGATTGTTATAAATCTATTAATTTGCAACTAATATAAACGATTGTCGAGTGTCGACATTCCGGCCGTCTCACATAATGCCGTTGGTGTCCCACCTGTTGAACTAGGATCACATGACACATGCCGAGGAATGTTGCTAATCACTCGGTCCCACGAATGCGCAAGTTCAAAACGGAGGCCTGCTTTGTGTGATGGACTCTCGATCCTCTCGTAGACAGCTTCATTCATACCCCTTTCATGCCATTTGTGTTCTCGGTTTATAGTACACTGTATGTGGAGTATACAAGTAGTAGTATTACTTAATTATTGAATGTTTATACAATAGTCAGTACAATATTATTTTTTCTTCAGTTGACGAAAATGGCGTACTCTGTGATACCTTCCGACAAGCGTGTGACATCGAGAGGCAATTTATGACATTTCTTCATAATCAACAGGTTAGACTACATGTTATAATTAGTTTCATAATAGTTTAATTCCATTGGAAAGCCTATGTAAGGTGCAAAGACAGTAAAGCAGTTTGTGGTGACAATCATACGCCAAGATTTAAAATGGCTCATTTCTGGGTGTAACGGCTTGCCTCCATCAATGGACAGATAGCTCAGTCGGGAGCATGTAGACCGGCTTTCTAAACAGATCGTGGATTCAAACCCTGGCAATTTGAGTTGGGGAGTAGGCTACTGTATTGTAAGCGGCATGTTATCACTGATTTTCTCAAATGATTCAGAATTGTGATGCAGTGGTGTGTAAAATCGGAAGATATTGAAAAACAAATGAAATGATCGCCTGATCAATCACAAACGGAAACAGTTCGGAATTATAACTCGGAATGCGCTTAATTTGGCCACATAATGCGTTGTGAATGTATAGAAAAGGAACTGTGTGTGGGGAAGATCGATGGAAAACATGACGAGGGAGACCAGGAAACAGACAACATCACTGACTGGATGGGAATGTCCTTCGTGGACTGTGTGCGAGCGACAGAAGACCGGAGAGAATGGAGATCCATGGTAGCCAACCTTCTGGATGAAGACGGCACCTAGAGTGAGAGTGATGCCTCAAATGACTAACTCAACCGTTAAAGCCGAGGACTCTAAGGATTATGAAAATCTAGGAGAAATCAGTGGTGAGCATTGCGTTGCGACAGCACTTCCATCCGATCTTGCGTGCCTCAGTTTATCATTGGCGTCAGAGGCTTCAACGTAGGTGAACCACATCGGACCAAATATTGGTCAAAATCTGTGGTTTCACCCACATATGAGTGATCCAGCTAGTTATATATTGCTCGGCACAACCCCAACAGCCTCTTACTAGTCGCCATGGTGTTCTCATTAGAGGCCAAGCAGTGATGTCGTTGGACCGCACAAGGATGATCGTGTGAGATCGTTATATGAACAAAGTGTAGTTACGTAGGTGATCGAGAAACACCCCCAACAGCCGCAGTATCGCATGTATTCACACACATGTGATGTCGGCTTTCAGCACAATGACGTAGTTACATGAACAAAGGTCCACCGAATGTCCCACTATTGTTGGCAGAAGTGTGATAAGCATGAGAATAATTGCATATAATAATGGGGTGATTCCTAACTAGACATCAACCAAATTGTCAAAGATCAGCGTTGATCTAGTTATTAGTGCACATTGATTATTTTATAAATTACTTTACTACATAAAAGTGTGTTTGCCCTTTCAAAAAATCGTCCTCGTGAGTTGAGAATACCCATATACAGTTGAGAATAAATATGGAGATGCACCTTGCCCTTTTGAAAGTCTCGGGAAAACACAGAGGACTCTAGTGACTAGAGTCTAGTCAGTGCGTAAAACTTTGGTTCTCAGCATGCAGCATAAAGGCATGAAATTCGGAGACCACAATCGTAGCAATCGAGTGCGGGCCAGATACATGCCTACATTAAAATGGATACTAGTGCATACACGTTGACTAATCAGGGTCCTCGCGTACAGCACTCTCATATCATCATTTTTAACCATGTTTTATGCGTTTAATAATGATTTTGTGGTGTTTTAATCATTCATTCATTCAGCTGTCTGTATGTGTGCCCGAGGTTACCTCACAATTACTTACCATTAATAATGTCTGTATAATTTTCAGGTACCGGTCCATATGTTCCTAGTTCAAACAAAAGCTATGTGCCATCCTTTGGAGCTAATAATACAAGTAAGTCAAATCTGTAGACAGATGGTCACCAATCTCGCCCTCCATCAATTTTGCAGTAGCCAAAACCTATGAAGTCAAAAAGTGACATTTCTACACCAAACTTTTCCATCGCCCCATCCCTCAAATTTTGGTTTGTAATATGTCACTAATTGTGCATGGTATGCCGGTGTACCGCCACATTATAAACAAATAAAGATACCTACAGTAAGCCTATGTCTTACGAAGGCCTTTGCCAACTAAAAATAAATTATTTCAACTTAAAACACTGACAAATTAATCACCACCATTCATTTTGTCCTTTCAATTGTCTTTAATTGCCTGGAATCACAGCTATTCCAAACAGGATTTTCATTGGACAAAGCACGTGGTTTTCAAATATTTTGACTAATCACATGTACACAAATGACGTTTTCAATCCCATGTCTCCCTTATACTTGATTTCAGATTTTAACATCTAAATTATATTTTATGAACATTATCTTAGTGTCTTGTCTAGTAAAACAGCATCTTGTATTCATTTAATTTAAAACAAACATGTTTTGTATGTGACTCAGATTGGAAGAGAGTTGAACCAGCACCCATCACAAATAGCTCATCTAGTAGACAAGTAGCCGTTCATGGGCGCACAGACTGGGCTGCCAAGTGAGTCCTTTATAATACAGTATAATAATATAATGTTTGGCGTTTTAGTCATGTGACTGACTACATATAAGGTTCTTTGGGTGCCGGCACTGTCACTGACGAACACCGAGGATGACCGCTAAAGTCCGAAGACTTAATTCCAAGTGGGTCCCTTACCCCAGCATGCTGGTACTTATCACTCATTGAGACATATACGTAACTACATGCACGATAGATTGATAGCAACATCTAGACCACAGCTCAAATCAATCTATGAACAGTTAGTCTAAAGTGGCCGGAAGTGAGTATGCTGAAGAACCACCACATGACTTGAAGACAGCAGGAAGAAGCCAACAGAATTCACATGAAAACTACGCAGTCCATACTTGCTCAATTTAGCAACTGAACTAGTGGCGACAAGCATGGGTAAGTTTCTTACCCAAGAGAATTACAAAAATTTTTGCCACGATCGCTACCCATGTTCTACATCACTCTACATGTGTGTATGTGCGATTGGTAACAAATTTACTGAATTAGTAAACTAAGGCTAGGAAATGGGTGCTACTGGAAAGAAAAACAATTGAAATACGCCATTTGGATTACACATCCATAGTGTTACCTACTGACCTATTCCCTCCTGTATAATGTATTGCTCAGAAGACACACAATTAAATATCTTTTTCAGATACTTAAAGTCGTGAGATATGCCGATACGTACATACGGTCAACGAACTTCGCAGCCCGATATTAGCGTACTTATGATATTAGAGAGCTTTCGAAATATTTGGAGGACTCTCATCTTAGGAGTTCGATTCAGATTTACAGTTGGGCCAATAGCGACAAGAAAGGAAATCATGTTCTCAAATACATTCTTAGTGACTCATGCTCTTATCGTTGCATTTCAATGACCTTTATAAATGTGTTTAATCACAAGAAAGGGTTGTGTATTTTGTGTCTGGTTCTTT